>CM060913.1:265461721-265701721 GCA_030737875.1 Allium sativum
CTAAGGGAAACGGGATACACCATTGCGTTCGTCTCGGAAAAATACGCGAAATAGAGTCCGAGTTTTCGAAAAACGGAGTCCGTATGAAGAAGATATGGCCTTCGGAAGTTTCTAAATTAAGTTTAAAATTCGAACAGAATAAAACAGCTCAGAAAAACAAGTTTAAATTCCAAAATCGGGCCCAATTGGCCAGGGCAGGAAAACTCCCGCCTAATGCACCCAGGTCGACTGGGCTGTCGACCTGGTCCAGAGCCAAGTCGAACCCAGCCCAACCTGGCTGGCCTATTCTATGTTGGTCGATTTTCAGAAGTCTGCTTTGTCATTAGGGCTAGGTGGCAGGCTCTAATTGGTCTCTCTTTCGAATGAATGGCTACGATCAATCCAAGCAACATCGATGGTCCTAATCAGTTCATAACCCCTATAAAAATGACCCTAGACTCAACCTAATCTATTCATTCAAAAATAAGAACAAGGCCATCATGTTGCTGAGGAGCGACTAAGAGTAGCCGCCAATTGGAGAGAGAGGATTAGGAGGCAAATTCTAAGGCATAAAGCAACTTAATCAAATCAAATCAACAAGGAATCGCATCTCCAAATTCCTAAATTGGAGAATTCGTCACACAATTGTAAGTAGAGTATTATTTTGGTATGAACAAATAACTGTGTTGGTTTGTATACTTGATTGTGGTGATAAATAATTCATATTTGTGCGTTACTATGATTCTTATCGATTTGGAATAGCGATTGGATATTCGCAAAGTATGTTATTCATTATAAAAACTACATGTTTGCGGTAGTTTTATGCAAGTATACGTTTGGATATTCTCAAAATATGTAATTCATGTCGAAGCTACATGTATATAGTTGTTTAATTGAATTCATGCAAGTTTGAGGTTTTGCTACTATGCCATCATAATATATATTTTTGTACAAAAAATCATTTTGTGCGTAATTGGAACAAATTTGGGTTATAATAGTTCATATGAAACTATGTTGAAATTTTGGCACCATAATCTATGTATTAAGCCATGCTTTTGTACTAGAAAACTCATTTGCAAACTTACGAATATGACTAGGCTATGATTGATATTTTGCATAATTGAAATCCATGTTAGGTCTATATTGTTAACAAGAATTATATGATGACATATGTGGTACATAGCTAGGTTAGATTCAAAATCCCATTTTCAAGTTTGCATGACTAAAGTAAAAATCATGATTTCATGTTAGAAATATTTATGCCATGGTTATGTGAATAGATTTAAAATCATGATTAAGTTGAACTATACTTTTGTGTTAGTAACAAAAGTAAGCACCTTTGTAAACATGTAGTAATCTTATGAACATGATTTGCTTATGTTTGACATTATGCCTAAATAAAAATATAGGTCTATGTTGTAGTTAAGACTATGTGTCAATAATGATATCCAATTTAGATTCTTAGCTTAACTACAAGTTTACATGCTTTGATTCATGTCACTTATGCTACTATGCAAGTACACCAGTTTCTGTTTTGTAGTTCCAACGTTATGTTGCAAGTTCATGCGTTCACATTCCCCTTTTTGTGTATGTAATCACGCTTTAAGCCTCCCCTTTTTCTCATGGCTAAGTTGGGCTTAAAAGCCTAAGCCCAACATATATTATGATAAACGAACGTATTAAACGGGGGAAAATAGCGTTGGGCCAAATTAATTAATAAATGAAAATATAAAGTAGAAGGGCCCAAATTCAAGTATGGGTTGGGTCCATGATTGGTGTAACCTTTACACCATTAACTTAATAATGGGCCGCAAATATTTACATATAAGAAAATAAAGAAGAAAGACAAAATATGTAAATGTAGAACATACGATGTGTTTAACCCGAGGTTGGATTGAGTTGTGATGTAAACCTGCCCGGAACCGCCCGGCTGTCCAGTAGTCACAACAATACCTATCCAATGTGGGAGGTTAAACATGGAGCCCAATAAGGACCCGAGGTTAGACTGAGTTGTGGCATAAGACTGCCCAGAACCAACCGGCAATAGGCAGCCACAACAATACCTGTCTAATGTGAGAGGTCAAGGCTTTAATAAGACAATTAAGGCTGAGTCAGGATTGTTAGGATTAAGCGAACCAAAGACTTAATCAAAATTGAACATGCTAAACTAAACGGACTGGTGGGGGTTAGGTTGGAAAACACTTAACCAACTTAGCATGTTGGCTAGAGATAGAAAACCTAGTAACGGGGGACCCTTTTCAGCAGTAACCCTAGAAGGTGTATCATGATACCCTGAAACTAGGCACGGTGGGGCACGATTACTGGGCTGATTGTAAGAGGTCAAATCGACGGCGGTGGTGTAGCAGTGTAGGTTCTAACGGGGTGCGGGCGTGCACACACTTCGGCGCAGAAAAATAAGGCACTGGACACCAGTAGCATACCTGTGCATTCTAGGATTGTGTCGGGCCGCCACCATGGGACTTGATACACCCCATGGTGGGACCAGCATAGGTAACTACAACATCGGGGGCCGTAAGACACATGTAACTATGCGAGCAGGAGCCGATCATCATAGAATGGATCACTTCACCCTGATTATGGGGTGCCAGTTGGAAACTAGTTTATATGGGTTCAGAGATTAACATGGGGTACGATAGTATATTCGACCCTAGACAACTTAACCAAGTTTATAGTGCTTTCCCACTTCGTGTTTATACTTATCATACACAGTTCTTTATTCATAAACAGAATAGCCCTAGACTTACTCAGGCTTTATGTCTGACTCTACTTTTCTTTCGTCTTCTTTTCTTCCGTTCCCCCCCCCCCCCACAGGTCCACAGGGAGGGAACACTGCAACTTGACCAGCCTTAACATCCAGCTTGAAGAGGAGAAATGTATTGCTTGGACTTTTTCGTTTTGAACTATGGCTTTGGACAACCACTATGGGGCTTTTGTAGTTTATCTATGTTTTATTTATGCTTCTTTAAATAATGTAATCAAGACAGATTATGGAAGTGTTATGTTATGTTTTTGGAAAAGATGTAAGACAATTATGGTGATGTTGTTGTAGCACGTATTTGCTTTTATGAAATAAGAGTTGTTGTTTTTCCGCTGTTTACAAATATGTGTTCTTATATCTGTCTTGTATATCTGTGACTTATACTTATAAACCTCCACCAAAATTAGGGCATTCCCTTTAAGAGTGACCCTAACAGAGGTGGGGTGTTTCACTTGGTATCAGAGCATAGGTTTACCAGATAAGATAAAAAGTTTTGAAAATTTATTTTCAAAAAGGAAATTTAAAGAAGCATTTAAAAAAAAAAAAAGATAAAAATATTATTTTATTTTAAAAGGCAAAGTCCACTCCCCAAAGCCATAGGTACTATCTCTTATCCTTCGTTTTGAATCTATCCTTTTTGTTTCAGCATGTCCGAAGAACTTAACTTGCCAGAAGGGGTGCCAATACCTGGTTGGTTTAGACGGTTCTTAGAAGCAAGAGCCACTCAGCCAGGTCCTACCGTTCCTCCTCCCCCAGCTGCCGGAAATCATCCAGCTGCAGCGGCACCTTTTCCTCCACCTCCTCCTCGGGGAAACACTTTTGCTAAGATATGTAAAGATTTTAAAGCTATGGGAGGAAAGGATTTCCATGGAACTGAGTCCTTCGTGGCAGCTAGAAATTGGCTGAAAGAAACGGAGGACCTATTCATCATCTTTGAGGTAGAAGATAGACAAAAAGTACAACTGGCAGTATAGCTATTAAAGGGCGAGGCCTCCTACTGGTGGGAAGTCACTAATGCAGAAAGACCAGTGGAGACATGGGAGGACTTTAGGGCAAGGTTTGAGACTAAATTTCTCTCAGATGCGGAAAGAAGTTTGCAGTTGGAAAAATTCTTATTTCTTAAGCAAGGGGACAAGACAGTCAGAGAGTATGTGAATCAGTTCGATGAGCTGGCTAGGTTTGGGCTTGACCTAGTCAACACCCCGCACAAGAAGGCTCTCCGTTTCGTCAAAGGGTTGAATGAGCCATTACACAGTTTGGCCATGACCCATATACCCATGGGAGCCACGTATGAAAGATTGGTGCAAATGGCATTGCTGAATGAAGAGGATAAGGGCAAGAAGGAGACAAAGGCAGAAAGCTCTCAAGGGAAGAAAGAGGGTTTGCAGCCTAAGAAGACAGACTTTAAGAAGGGCGGGAAAGGCAACAAAGAGAAGAGGAAGTGCAATTTCTGTGGCAAAGTGGGGCACTTAGTTAAGGACAGCCGGAAAAAGAAGGCCAAGGAGAATGGTGGGTGCTTTTCTTGCGGTGAGACAGGCCACAGGGCTAAGGACTGCCCAAAGAAACGAGGACAGGGGCAGAGGGCGGATCCACCCCAGGGGCACAGGTTCATGTGCTGGAAGCGCCACCTCTGCAACAGCGAGGTATACATACTTCTGTAGAAAGTGTAGTTTATCTTTATGATCACCCCGTTCGCACTTTATTTGATTCTGGCGCATCACACTCCTTTATCTCATCTGCTTTAGTAGAATCTCTGCACCTAAAAACTAGTATGGTAGAGGACCCCTTAATTGTTTCAAACCCAATTGGGGGCCCAGCTCATTTGTCTATGATCTGTTTGGGATTGAAAATTTCTATTCTAAGTGTAGAATTTCAATGTAGTGCCTTTGTTTTGGGCTTTTCGGGTTATGGTTTGATTTTGGGTATGGATTGGCTATCCAGTAATGGGGCCATCCTTGATTGTGCGAAAAGGGTTGTTAGTCTCCTAACCTAGCTCGGTAATACTTTGGAAATTTCTTGTAATCCCTCATACGCGGTTATGCTTAGTTACCTTGAATCGCTAGATGCCTCTGTTGAAAATTTGCAATCAGTTAAAGTGGTCCGGGAATATCCGGATGTCTTCGAAGAGGTGAAGGGCTTGCCTCCGAAGCGGGAAATAGACTTCCGCATATATCTTGTAGATAATGCAAAGCCCGTTGCGTTACCCGTTAGACACATGGCTCCACGGGAAAGGAAAGAGCTCAGTAAACAGATTAAAGAGCTTCTAGAAAAGGGGTTCATTAGGAGAAGCATTTCAGAATGGGGCTCTCCGGTGGTGTTCGCTACAAAGGCGGATGGTTCACTCCGCCTATGTGTTGACTATAGGGAGCTCAACAAGCTAACGAAAAAGAATAGGCACCCGCTCCCTAGAATTGACGATTTGTTTGACCAGCTTGTAGGAGCGTCTGTTTTCTCCCAACTCGATTTAGCAACCGGTTTTCATCAGCTAAGGGTGGCTGAAGATAGCATCGATAAAACGGCATTCAGAACCCCAGACGGCTTCTTTGAATGGCTTGTCATGCCTTTCGGCTTGACAAATGCACCTGCTTACTTCGTGGACCTGATGAGTAGGGTATTCAGAGATTTCCTCAACAAATTCGTAGTGGTCTTCGTAGATGATATCCTTATCTTCTCAAAAAGTGAAGAGGAACATGCTCAGCACTTAAGGGCAATCATGGAAACTTTGCGAGTCCATCAACTAAAAGCCAAATTCTCCAAATGCCACTTTTGGAGAGAAGAGGTGAGGTTCCTTGGGCACATAGTATCCAAACAAGGGTTAGCAGTGGACCCTGCTAAGGTAGTGGCAGTACAGGATTGGAAGACACCAAGGAATGCAACTGAGGTCCGAAGCTTTCTAGGACTAGCAGGTTTCTATCGAAAGTTTATAAGGGATTTTGCGAAAATCTCAGCTCCGCTCACGAAATTGACTAAGAAGAATCTAGTGTTCAATTGGGATTTGGATTGCGAGTTTGCTTTCCAACGACTGAAAAGGGCTCTTACAACAGCCCTAGTTTTGACGCTGCCAGATGGGAGCAAGATGTTCACTGTTTATACGGATGCATGTGGGACAGGGCTAGGCGCCGTCTTAATGCAAGAAGGAAGGGTAGTAGCTTATGGCGGGAGGCAGTTGAAAGTGCACGAAAAGAACTACCCAACCCACGATCTTGAGTTAGCCGCCATCGTCTTTGCACTCAAGTCTTGGCGACACTATCTCCTAGGTGAGAAGTTCGAACTTTACACTGACCATAAATCGTTGAAATATCTTTTCTCGTAGAAGGATCTTAACTTGAGGCAACAAAGATGGATGGAGTTTCTTGCCTCGTACGATTTCGAAATCTCCTACACTCCGGGCAAAGGCAACGTAGTGGCAGACGCGTTAAGCCGAAAGAAATTGACCCTAAGCCCGTTGTTTGTTGAAAGACAAAGCCTAGAGTTTATAGCCAGCTTCGACTTTAGGCCTTCCTCCGATTTCGTACCAGGCTTGCTAGCATCTCTCGAAGTGCACCCAACTTTAGTGGATTCAGTAGGGACAGCACAACGCGAAGACCCTCAGCTTGTGGAAACAATTGATAAGCTAATTAGGGGTGAGACTTCAAGTCACCTCAACAGATACTCCATCGACGATAAGGGTTTGCTAAGGCGAGACGGAAGACTATGCGTCCCACAGACAAAAGATTTAGTAAAGAAGGTTCTCGAGGAAGCACATCACTCCAAGATGACGATACATCCAGGCGGAGATAAAATGTACAAAGATATAAAAAGGACTTTCTTCTGGAGCGGCATGAAAAAGGACGTGGCAGAGTTCGTTTCTAAGTGTATGGTGTGCCAACAGGTCAAGGCGGAACAGAAAAAGCCTGGCGGAATACTACATCCTCTGGAGGTCCCGCAGTGGAAGTGGGATAGCATCTCAATGGACTTCATCGATGGGCTGCCTAGGTCTAGGAGAGGCAACACTAGCATTTGGGTAATAGTGGATAGGCTTACTAAAAGCGCCCACTTTTTACCTGTCAAAAGTAAAAGAACTGCCTCATCCCTAGCATCACTTTACCTCAAGGAAATCGTTCGACTCCATGGAATACCATCTAGCATTGTTAGTGACCGAGACCCCATCTTCACCAGTGAGTTTTGGCGGAGTCTGCAAGAAGCAGTAGGAACGCAGTTATGCTTGAGCACAGCCTATCATCCCCAAACCGACGGCCAAATAGAGAGAGTGAACAGAGTTTTGGAAGACCTTTTAAGGCTATGCGTCCTCGACTTCGGAGGGACATGGGAAGACCACCTTCCTTTGGTGGAATTTGCCTACAACAACAGCTATCAAGCAACCATCAGAATGGCACCCTTCGAAGCTTTATATGGAAGACCGTGCCGATCGCCCACTTGTTGGTGGGAGTCTACGGATAAGCTCATACTTGGACCAGATATGATCCGAGAGACTTCAGAGAAAGTAGACTTAATACGAAGAAGGATGAAGACGGCCCAAGACAGACAAAAGTCCTATGCCGACAAGAGAAGGACCGACCTTGAATTTGAGGTTGGAGACAGAGTTTTTCTCAAGGTATCACCGCTAAGGAACGTTGTTCGTTTTGGAACCACAGGAAAACTGGCACCAAGGTTCGTAGGGCCATTCCCTATCATCGAGAAAATTGGGGAAATGGCCTATAGATTAGAGCTACCCGAGAAGTTGGCTGGAGTCCACAACGTTTTTCACGTTTCACATCTCCGAAAATGTCTACATGAGTCGGCTGAGGTGGTAGAGCCAAATATCCTCGAAGAGGCCGAAGTGGAACGCGAAGCAACCATAAGAAAAGTTCCAACCCGCATATTAGGAACGGAAGTGAAGAAGCTACGCAACCGTGAAGTCAAGCTCGTCAAAGTTCAGTGGAGCGACGCCGAGGGAGACGCGACTTGGGAAACTGAAGCTAGAATACGCACTGCCTACCCTTTTCTGTTCGAGGGTACATCCTTGATCTTTCCTTTTCCTTAAGTTGCGCTTTTATCTATCTTTGTAGGTATATTTCCTCGACCTTATCTTTTAGGTAGAAACCCTTTGGATGGAAACATGTAATTGAAACATGTTATGGATGATGGTTGCAAGTGGTTGCAAGTGATTGCTAGTGGTTGCTCGTGGTTGCATATACACACACAATCTAGGTTTTAGATCGGCTCAGTCACTTCATATTGCATATGCATATATGTTTGCATTCGTATATGGTTGAACTCTAATGTGTTGTCATATGGATGTTGCATTTGTATTGAATGATTGTGCACTCATGTAGAATCATGAATAGGAAAATTTGCATACATAATAGACTCATGGCACTTACATAATTTGCATTAAGGAGGTCAACTGAATCAGTAGACCGCCTGATTTTGCATTTGATAAGTACATGTACACACACACTTCGCACATGATCATGAAGCATTAGAAGTCTTTTAAGGACAATGGATGCTCGTGTTTGATGGATGAGTAGATGGATGATTGGATGTTAGGATATACATTCCTCCTAACTTGAAGATTTCGGGGACGAAATCCTTTTAAGTGGGGGAGAATGTAACACCCCGCGAATTCTATAACTGTGAAATTCACAAATTAAAGTATAATTAATTTCAAATCAAAGAACTAAGGGAAACGGGATACGCCATTGCGTTCGTCTCGGAAAAATACGTGAAATAGAGTCCGAGTTTTCGAAAAACGGAGTCCGTATGAAGAAGATATGGCCTTCGGAAGTTTCTAAATTAAGTTTAAAATTCGAACAGAATAAAACAGCTCAGAAAAACAAGTTTAAATTCCAAAATCGGGCCCAATTGGCCAGGGCGGGAAAACTCCCGCCTAATGCACCCAGGTCGACTGGGCTGTCGACCTGGTCTAGCCAGGTCGACAGGGCTGTCGACCTGGTCCAGAGCCAGGTCGAACCCAGCCCAACCTGGCTGGCCTATTCTATGTTGGTCGATTTTCAGAAGTCTGCTTTGTCATTAGGGCTAGGTGGCAGGCTCTAATTGGTCTCTCTTTCGAATGAATGGCTACGATCAATCCAAGCAACATCGATGGTCCTAATCAGTTCATAACCCCTATAAAAATGACCCTAGACTCAACCTAATCTATTCATTCAAAAATAAGAACAAGGCCATCATGTTGCTGAGGAACGACTAAGAGTAGCCGCCAATTGGAGAGAGAGGATTAGGAGGCAAATTCTAAGGCATAAAGCAACTTAATCAAATCAAATCAACAAGGAATCGCATCTCCAAATTCCTAAATTGGAGAATTCGTCACACAATTGTAAGTAGAGTATTATTTTGGTATGAACAAATAAATGTGTTGGTTTGTATACTTGATTGTGGTGATAAATAATTCATATTTGTGCGTTACTATGATTCTTATCGATTTGGAATAGCGACTGGATATTCGCAAAGTATGTTATTCATTATAAAAACTACATGTTTGCGGTAGTTTTATGCAAGTATACGTTTGGATATTCTCAAAATATGTAATTCATGTCGAAGCTACATGTATATAGTTGTTTAATTGAATTCATGCAAGTTTGAGGTTTTGCTACTATGCCATCATAATGTATATTTTTGTACAAAAAATCATTTTGTGCGTAATTGGAACAAATTTGGGTTATTATAGTTCATATGAAACTATGTTGAAATTTTGGCACCATAATCTATGTATTAAGCCATGCTTTTGTACTAGAAAAATTATTTGCAAACTTACGAATATGACTAGGCTATGATTGATATTTTGCATAATTGAAATCCATGTTAGGTCTATATTGTTAACAAGAATTATATGATGACATATGTGGTACATAGCTAGTTTAGATTCAAAATCCCATTTGCAAGTTTGCATGACTAAAGTAAAAATCATGATTTCATGTTAGAAATATTTATGCCATGGTTATGTGAATAGATTTAAAATCATGATTAAGTTGAACTATACTTTTGTGTTAGTAACAAAAGTAAGCACCTTTGTAAACATGTAGTAATCTTATGAACATGATTTGCTTATGTTTGACATTATGCCTAAATAAAAATATAGGTCTATGTTGTAGTTAAGACTATGTGTCAATAATGATATCCAATTTAGATTCTTAGCTTAACTACAAGTTTACATGCTTTGATTCATGTCACTTATGCTACTATGCAAGTACACCAGTTTCTGTTTTGTAGTTCCAACGTTATGTTGCAAGTTCATGCGTTCACATCCCCCTTTTTGTGTATGTAATCACGCTTTAAGCCTCCCCTTTTTCTCATGGCTAAGTTGGGCTTAAAAGCCTAAGCCCAACATATATTATGATAAACGAACGTATTAAACGGGGGAAAATAGCGTTGGGCCAAATTAATTAATAAATGAAAATATAAAGTAGAAGGGCCCAAATTCAAGTATGGGTTGGGCCCATGATTGGTGTAACCTTTACACCATTAACTTAATAATGGGCCGCAAATATTTACATATAAGAAAATAAAGAAGAAAGACAAAATATGTAAATGTAGAACATACGATGTGTTTAATCCGAGGTTGGATTGAGTTGTGATGTAAACCTGCCCGGAACCGCCCGGCTGTCCAGTAGTCACAACAATACCTATCCAATGTGGGAGGTTAAACATGGAGCCTAATAAGGACCCGAGGTTAGACTGAGTTGTGGCGTAAGACTGCCCGGAACCAACCGGCAACAGGCAGCCACAACAATACCTGTCTAATGTGAGAGGTTAAGGCTTTAATAAGACAATTAAGGCTGAGTCAGGATTGTTAGGATTAAGCGAACCAAAGACTTAATCAAAATGGAACATGCTAAACTAAACGGACTGGTGGGGGTTAGGTTAGAAAACACTTAACCAACTTAGCATGTTGGCTAGAGATAGAAAACCTAGTAACGGGGGACCCTTTTCAGCAGTAACCCTAGAAGGTGTATCATGATACCCTGAAACTAGGCACGGTGGGGCACGATTACTGGGCTGATTGTAAGAGGTCAAATCGACGGCGGTGGTGTAGCAGTGTAGGTTCTAACGGGGTGCGGGCGTGCACACACTCCGGCGCAGAAAAATAAGGCACTGGACACCAGTAGCATACCTGTGCATTCTAGGATTGTGTCGGGCCGCCACCATGGGTCTTGATACACCCCATGGTGGGACCAGCATAGGTAACTACAACATCGGGGGCCGTAAGACACATGTAACTATGCGAGCAGGAGCCGATCATCATAGAATGGATCACTTCACCCTGATTATGGGGTGCCAGTTGGAAACTAGTTTATATGGGTTCAGAGATTAACATGGGGTACGATAGTATATTCGACCCTAGACAACTTAACCAAGTTTATAGTGCTTTCCCACTTCGTGTTTATACTTATCATACACAGTTCTTTATTCATAAACAGAATAGCCCTAGACTTACTCAGGCTTTATGTCTGACTCTACTTTTCTTTCGTCTTCTTTTCTTCCGTTCCCCCCCCCCCCCACAGGTCCACAGGGAGGGAACACTACAGCTTGACCAGCCTTAACATCCAGCTTGAAGAGGAGAAATGTATTGCTTGGACATTTTCGTTTTGAACTATGGCTTTGGACAACCACTATGGGGCTTTTGCAGTTTATCTATGTTTTATTTATGCTTCTTTAAATAATGTAATCAAGACAGATTATGGAAGTGTTATGTTATGTTTTTGGAAAAGATGTAAGACAATTATGGTGATGTTGTTGTAGCACGTATTTGCTTTTATGAAATAAGAGTTGTTGTTTTTCCGCTGTTTACAAATATGTGTTGTTATATCTGTCTTGTATATCTGTGACTTATACTTATAAACCTCCACCAAAATTAGGGCATTCCCTTTGAGAGTGACCCTAACGGAGGTGGGGTGTTTCAAAGTCAATGCAGCTCGACTTCAAGCTAACTGGTGCAAGAACATGGGTTCAATTCAAATAACACACTGAAACAAACATATACAAGCAGGATGCATCTAATCTGAACATGATCAAGGAGTGTTACACACAGTAATGAAAGTGCAAGGGTCAAACTGTCATGGTTAAGCAAGCAAATGGACAGACCGTTCAAGGCAGCAGATGTAGTATGTATGATACAAACAGGTTCAAGAATACTGTTTCAACACGGCACTAGTTCAAATATGCTCAAAGCAAATTTGGTGATGCAAACATAATACATTCAGTGGATTATTTTTGACAGGTTAATGGAGTAAAATAAGTCTGTATGCCTATTCAATGTTTCAAGGATCGATTGACATGAATGGCAAGAAAACCAAATGATCCAGGCAACAAATCAGGGACTGGAAAGTTTTTATTATTATTTTGTTCTCACAAAATCAGATTTGGCAAGTGATTAGCAGAAATCAACAAACTTTTTTTTGGCAATAAAACTTTTTTACAAATCAGTTTTACAATGCAGATTTATTTTGATGAAGTGTTTTCAGCAACAAATCAAGCAAACAATTTTTTCAGCAAGATTTCAAGGGAATCAATCACTCAAGTGGATAATATGGCAACAAATTTCATTCAACCAATATTTTAAAAGAGGGAAGCAATCAAAATTATATCTTTCCAGTTTGAGACAATATGCTTTCAATTCGGCAAAAATTAAATATGGGATCAGAAATTTTTGTTCACGGTTTATTTAAATCAGACAAGAAAATATTTGGCAACAAAATTCAAATGGAATTCATCCACAAATAAATGTCCAGAATTTATCAAGGCCGAGAATTAAAAAGGGGAAGCTAATGCAAATCATTCAAGCCATCAAGTGAAATCAGAGAGCAATTAAAGGATTCTATAATCTTATTTTAACACCAAATCATCTGTGAAGACCCGCAACTTCCCCGTAAAGGAAAGCGTCGGATAGTTCGAGAACAAACCACAACAGAACGCATACAGAAGAACATTTCATTGCATATTACAACAATGCATCAGATTACAAGAATATACAGAGTATAAATGAATATTACACAGAAATATCAGAGATTTAAATTACATTTAAATACATAGCAGTGGAAAATAATACAATACACAACTAGAAGAGATATACGGATACAAAGCTTTCCGGATATCGTTCCAGCTGTAAACCAGGATCCTGTGAATATAAATCTGCAAAACCAAAACTACTAGCTGCCCGTGTCAAAATAAGGGCACCCAGAGTTTAGGTTAAAACAATAAACTCCAGGTCAGTCATGTGACTGGTGTGAGAACTAAAACAGTTATTAATCTTTGTTTTTAAAGTTAGGTAAATCAAGGGACCACGCCGTATAACACGGAACGGGTTTCCTCACAAGAATACCAGTGCATAAAACAAACAGCGCAATGCTAAATAAAGAAAAATGAAGCTGTTATAAGACCCAGGTCCTATCACACAATGCAACGCAAGCCGGGGGATAGGGTTTTCCCTTATAACAGCCAAAGAGTGCTTGATACGTTTTAAAACAAATCATTTGATACTATAATAAGTGCATAGTGTATAAAACAACTTCAAATCATAAGTATCAATCATAGGCGGCATGGGTACCATATATCATGTCGCCATATATAGGTTTACAAATCAAACCGCAAAGTCACGTATTTGGAAATTGGATTTCCTTCTATGAACCGAGGCAAAAGATAGTCCTCAACCGATTCGAGACTGTCTAGCCCGAGCCTCAGGAACAGCCGCAACTGCCCCTTGGATCGTCAGGGCCGGTCCACACGGAGTGGATTATTATACCTGAACAATACGTCTCCCCACCCTATGGGGTGTAAGTCTGGTCCGTCAGCCGACCAGAATGCATTCGGCCGAAACCGATATAACCGAGACGCCTCGCAACCGCAACAACCACATAAGTCAAACTCGTCAGGGCGTGTAAAACCACTGACGCCACTTCTAGCTAGAAAGAAATGCAAGTCCTCCCTGATGTCCTCTCCCGTTTTTGGTTCATACCGGGTGCGAAACTCGCGAAGTAAACGTTACACAAAGCTACGCCACAAAGGCCGTGCTTTGATCATCACCACAAGACTTTGCTTTTCAACAGAAGCCTTGATCATTTGCATCTTAGCATGCCACACAGGCAAACCACTCTATGCAACCGATATCAGTCACACAGAATGAAATCCAATGTCAGACACACAGTCCATTTACAAGTCCGTTCTAGGTCTGAACGAAACCGGGAGCACCTAGTACCCCGCATATCCATCGATCTCCAAGTACGTCTGGACGATCACCAACTGTTTCCATCTTCTTGGGTGTACAGCCCAATCAAGATCATCAGTTATCACCCAAACGACGTGAAGACTTCCGGTCTTCGACCATCGTCTTCGACTTATCGTCGTATCAGTTATTCAGAATGGGATAAACCCGGTCTTTCCGAATAACTCGCGCATATTTTAAATAAGTGTTACACAAACACAACATACGCCTCATTCCAATTCATTAGTCACTAACCGTAAATTAATCAAGAGAATAATTCCCCAAATATTAACCCCGAAGGCCGAAACCAACATCAGATCAATATCCAGAAAACCCTTCTGCTTGGCTAACCGACAGTTAGTTTCTAAATTTCACGTTCAAATCTAATTAAAGATTTAACTATCGACTGGAGCAAAACTGGTGATACTCCATTCTCGATCTTTTCAATCTAATTAAAGATTCATTAAAACTCCACTTAGTTTTAATCTTCGACTGGGTTAAAGAATCAGTGTCATTTAAAACACGGTTCACGATAAACCCAAATCACATTCCATTAATTATCGGGTTAAAGAACAAGTGTTATTTAAAACACTGTTCACGATAAACCCAAAAATCAATATCGATTCAATTCCAATTAAATATTATTTAATTGGTACACTTCATTAAATCTAAATAAAAAGATTTAATCTTTTCTCAACTGGGTTCAAGAACAGTGTTAGTGAAGACACCATTCACGACAAACCCAAATCACATTCGATATTCAATACAAGGCTCCGAATAGAAAATATATCGGCTTATATTCAATATCGAATTCTACGACTAACAAATGTCGTATTGGAAATAACGATACAAATATATATCTTTCAAATTTCCATAACAACACCTGTAATATCACGAATTCCAACATCGAAATATTCCGAAGACAATTTCGATTCAAATCCACTCCAATGCAATCATTGGAAATTTTGGTTATTTTCAAAACCATTTCAAATTCAATTTATTTATTTAAAAATAAATAGAATTATAATTCTAGTTCAAAACTAGTTCATTTCGATAAAAATCTATTTTTATCTTTTCAAATATGGAGTTTTTCATCCCAAACTTTCACAAATCATTTCTTATGATTTTACACAAATTATTACTATTTTTAATAATTTTATCAAGGCCCGTACAGTCGATTTCCATTAACGGCCATCGAACTGCACTTACAGCGACCTTTTTCGAATTTGATTTGGACGTATCTCCAAATCCAACCGTTAGATTTCAAATTTCTAACATTCATTAGAAAGCTCTTTTCGATACGAACCCAACGGTTCCGGTTTTAGGAGAATCCGACGGTCGGATCTCCCGCAATGTCCGTTTGAAATAAATGGTCGAAATTCACGAACTGCCGCGGCGCGGCGCGTTCTATTCAGGCCATTATATTATATATATAATATATATAATATATACTTCGTCGATTTTTATTTAAAACGAATTATATAAATAGTTTTAAATTCGTTTCAAAAGCAATTTCAACTTCCTTTTCAATTCAAATCAAAATTGAATTCTTCTTTATAAATTCGTTTCAAAATTCATTTCTATTCAATTCAAATTTCAATTCAATTTGAATTCATTTCAATTCTTTTTCAATTCAATTCATTTCGAAATCGTTTTCAATTCGATTCATTTCGAAATCGTTTTCAATTCTATTTGAATTCGTTTTCAATTCATTTCATTTCGAAATCGTTTTCAATTCAATTTGAATTCGTTTTCAATTCATTTCATTTCGAAATCGTTTTCAATTCAATTTATTTCGAAATCGTTTTCAATTCAATTTATTTCGAAATCGTTTTCAATTCAATTTATTTCGAAATCGTTTTCAATTCATTTTATTTCGAAATCGTTTTCAATTCAATTTATTTCGAAATCGTTTTCAATTCATTTTGAATTCGTTTTCAATTCAATTCATTTCGAAATCGTTTTCAATTCAATTTGAATTCGTTTTCAATTCATTTCATTTCGAAATCGTTTTCAATTCATTTTATTTCGAAATCGTTTTCAATTCATTTTATTTCGAAATCGTTTTCAATTCAATTTATTTCGAAATCGTTTTCAATTCATTTTATTTCGAAATCGTTTTCAATTCAATTTATTTCGAAATCGTTTTCAATTCATTTTATTTCGAAATCGTTTTCAATTCAATTTATTTCGAAATCGTTTTCAATTCATTTTATTTCGAAATCGTTTTCAATTCATTTTATTTCGAAATCGTTTTCAATTCAATTTATTTCGAAATCGTTTTCAATTCACTTTATTTCGAAATCGTTTTCAATTCAATTTATTTCGAAATCGTTTTCAATTCACTTTATTTCGAAATCGTTTTCAATTCAATTTATTTCGAAATCGTTTTCAATTCAATTTATTTCGAAATCGTTTAAAATCGATATAAATATCGTTCACGTCAAAATGGCGTCAATCTAATCAACACGGCTTCATAAATTTCTATTTTCAAATATTCTATTTCAAATATTTCTTTTTCAAAATAGTTGTTATTATCAAAATATTTCGTTCAACACATGACCAATCTCAATGAATGAGTACTGTCAACACATGAACTTTTATTTTATAATATTCTTTATTTTTCAAATTGGAATGAGGCCCAATCAATCACCATATAAAGTTAATTATATGGATTTTCATACAACACATGTATATAATAACATTGAAAATAATCAACCATCAACCAAAGTGCACTACACTGTAAAAGCATCAAATATAGATATTCAACGCTTATAACAGCCTGTCAATCAATCGATCGACATATTTAATCAATCAGGATGAGTGAACTGCAAATTTCATCCCAACACCCGTGTGGGGTTTCAAACAATCAAACAAATATTTTGTTCGTGCAGTTGGGCGATGTGTAAAATTTATCGTCCCAATCAATGTCATTCAAATAGGTGTACATAAACAAACCGTCCGGTTTATAAATGAATATTTTATTTTATTCACTTCACGTTAAAAATTATATTTTTAACGATAAAACATTTTATTTCAACCTATGAATTTCTATTCAATTCATTCTTTAAATAAAATGATATTTTTATTTTTCTAACTTATTTTAGAAAATTTCGGCGGCATAACGACACGATACTAGAAACGGGACAAGGCCTAGCCTAATCCCCGGTCTAGTGAAGGCCCACGCCATTCACATATCAATCAATTCACTTTCGTTATGCAAACCACAAAATTTGGAGTAAGAGTCTAACCTAGCCTTACTCCTTCGCCTTATAACGGCGCACGTCTAATCCTAACCAATTTATCGATTCGATTTTTCACACCACAAACCACATTCAAACCAATATCGCAATCAATCACCAAACAGTCAAACAAACAAGTCCATGGTCTGTGGACGATTGTGTCGGGTGCTACTAAGCACCGTCTGCATCCTAGTATATATATATAACTAGAAAAATTAAATTGAAAGGTGAGAAATTCTCACCGATAGCTATCCAATCATCTTGACTCTCCTTTGATGGAAATCTTCATTGTTATCGCACTTTCGTCACCTTCGTTGCCCAAGGCCACTATATATATAAAAATCGAATTTTTATTTCAAAGTTCAATATATAAAAATCGAATTTTTATTTCAAAGTTCAATATATAAAAATCGAATTTTTATTTCAAAGTTCAATATATAAAAATCGAATTTTTATTTCAAAGTTCAATATATAAAAATCGAATTTTTATTTCAAAGTTCAATATATAAAAATCGAATTTTTTTGTTCAAAGTTCAATAAATAAAAATCATATTTTTATTTTGCTATTCAATATATAAAAATCGAATTTTTAGTTCGAAGTTCAATAAATAAAAACTATATTTTTATTTTGCTATTCAATATATAAAAATCGAATTTTTAGTTCGAAGTTCAATAAATAAAAACTATATTTTTATTTAGATAAACCTCTTCACTTTGTTTAACTAAAAATCTATACTCTCTTCTATATGAAAACTAATCTTTATATTTTAAAATACCATCTTTTTATATGTAAAAAGATAATCTTTTTATAATTGAAAATATAATCTTTAGGTTAAAAATCATATCTTTTCTAATAATAATCAAATCAGATTTTGTTTATATATATATACAAATAAATAAATATATATATATAAAACAACCTATCACAAAATAAAATAAATAATAAAAAAAACTTACAGTTTACTCGCAGGGGGTGCTCGCTGTCGGGGGAAGGTGCTGGCGCGGTCGGAGGTGGTGCAGTCGACTGGGATGGCGGGGGTGGGCTTACAGTGGGGGCGGCGCTAGGGTTCTGATGGAGGGGGGGCTGCGTCGTGGGGGCTTCGGGTGCTTTGGCTGCGGAGGAGGGAGAAGCGAGAGGGGGAAGGGAAGGAGGGGGATCGGAGAACAGGAGGTGGGGGCGGTGAATGACGGCGGCGCCAGGAGGGTGGTTCCCCGCCCGCCGATTTTCCCTCTTTCTTCTTTTTTTTTTTTTTTTAATTTTACTTTTCTGAACGGGGAAGAGAAGGGGGTGGGGGGGGGGGGGTTATTATAAAAGTTATATATTTTTTTATTTATTTTTATTTTTAATTGCAAAAAGGTTGACTTTCACAAACGACCTCTAAACGAGGTCCACCGCCTGTCGTCCATAGCGTTTTACCCCCATTCCGAATACAATGGGATATGTATCGCAGGCTGATTCGACTGTTTCGATCAGTTTCTGTTTAATTTACATTTAAATCACTATATTGAATTTTAAACGTACATTTCAAATTACCGGTGTCACATACTAACTAGAAAAATTCCAGAAAAATATTTTCTAGCTTCGTATTGACGATACGGTCCTAACAAAACTAGTTTCGTCGAATTCTGAGACCATTTGAAAAATGGCCAATTTCCAGTCGATTAAAATCAACTGAAACTGGTCAAACGCGTTTTCCTTTGCCACGCTCACATATTGAATCGAAAAATTATGAAATTTGAAACCTAGCAATAACTTGGCACCACGGACCCAACAAAACTGGTTTCGTCGAAATCCGAGGTCATTTGCAAAATGTCCATTTTTAAGGGCCTGAATTCCATAGCGACTATTCAGAATTTTCAACTGGACATATCTTTTGATTCCCGCTACGAACTTTTGATTTTTCGGATTCGTTGGAAAGATATTATCAATTAGATCCCATTATTTTTGGTTTCACTAAAATCCGGATTGTTTTGCACCCGGTACATTCAATTGAAGTTTGAAATCGAATTATCGAACTACCGCGCCATTTTTAATTCTATTTATAATTATATATAAATATTTATATTCTAACGACGACGCGTATAATATATACGTTCGAATTATATTCAAAATAAATTTCACGTCGATATCATTTAAAATAATTCATTTTAAATAATCAAAACTCGCTATAATTGCCAAAATAAAAATTTTAAACTGGCCCAGATTTTCCGGGTTGTTACAATCTCCCCCACTTAAAACTTTTCGTCCCCGAAAAGGAACAAAGTCGAAAGTGGTTTGACTATTCAACTCTACGCTCGATCTGGCTTCCATTCTCCAACTCTTTAGTTTCTGAGAATTTTCAAAATTTCAAAAATTTGGCTAACTCCCTAAATTTTTTGAAAAATTTCGCCATAACCTCCCCTGCACCGGGAGCATCGGGGAATTTCAAATAGCTTCCCCGGTCCTTCAGATCTCAAAAAGAAAAAGAAAAAGCCAAGCGGCTAGCCAATAGGCTCACAAAATCATCATCACCCAAACAAAACAGGAAATTATGTAGTAAACATGTACCTATTTGTCGGGCAAACAAATTTTATTCTCTGCTCTAGCCTCCTTGCTATGACCTGTTCAATGATATATATGTATATGCAAGCTAATGCAACCAATTTTCAATATAGTTCAATATTTGATTTAATTAGGCTAAATGGCTAAAAATTATCAAACAAATAAACATATAACACAAACATCAATCTATTAGTGAATTTAACGTTTCAAATTCATAATTTTGATACATATACAAAAATCAGATTTTTGATGCCAAATCACAACAATAAATCTATCTATATTAGTTTTGGTTCTCACACCAGTCTAATGGAAATATATAGATATCACACCTTCGAAACACGAATATAAATATTGATAATGTGGCCGCATTACCAAAATTATCTCCGGGCGACTAGAGTGTGATTCTATATCTATCCAGTATATTAAAATTTCAAATACACGCGGATCAGACGTATACGCAAAATCTATATATACTGGATTGTCCACATCAATATAAATAAATAATCAAATACGAATAATTGATTTAAATTTTCAAAACAAAAATTTGTTTTATTTTAAAAATAAACTCTTCACACTCGTTCTAGGATACTACTGATCCTATCTCTAACGAGTCATTCCCCTTGGATTTTACTAATCCAATATCTGATGAATTCTTTCGTATGGTTCTAATGTGTCTTGTTCTCTGAGCTTTGTAAACCAAAGCTCTGATACCACCTGTGAAGACCCGCAACTTCCCCGTAAAGGAAAGCGTCGGATAGTTCGAGAACAAACCACAACAGAACGCATACAGAAGAACATTTCATTGCATATTACAACAATGCATCAGATTACAAGAATATACAGAGTATAAATGAATATTACACAGAAATATCAGAGATTTAAATTACATTTAAATACATAGCAGCGGAAAATAATACAATACACAACTAGAAGAGATATACGGATACAAAGCTTTCCGGATATCGTTCCAGCTGTAAACCAGGATCCTGTGAATATAAATCTGCAAAACCAAAACTACTAGCTGCCCGTGTCAAAATAAGGGCACCCAGAGTTTAGGTTAAAACAATAAACTCCAGGTCAGTCATGTGACTGGTGTGAGAACTAAAACAGTTATTAATCTTTGTTTTTAAAGTTAGGTAAATCAAGGGACCACGCCGTATAACACGGAACGGGTTTCCTCCCAAGAATACCAGTGCATAAAACAAACAGCGCAATGCTAAATAAAGAAAAATGAAGCTGTTATAAGACCCAGGTCCTATCACACAATGCAACGCAAGCCGGGGGATAGGGTTTTCCCTTATAACAGCCAAAGAGTGCTTGATACGTTTTAAAACAAATCATTTGATACTATAATAAGTGCATAGTGTATAAAACAACTTCAAATCATAAGTATCAATCATAGGCGGCATGGGTACCATATATCATGTCGCCATATATAGGTTTACAAATCAAACCGCAAAGTCACGTATTTGGAAATTGGATTTCCTTCTATGAACCGAGGCAAAAGATAGTCCTCAACCGATTCGAGACTGTCTAGCCCGAGCCTCAGGAACAGCCGCAACTGCCCCTTGGATCGTCAGGGCCGGTCCACACGGAGTGGATTATTATACCTGAACAATACGTCTCCCCACCCTATGGGGTGTAAGTCTAGTCCGTCAGCCGACCAGAATGCATTCGGCCGAAACCGATATAACCGAGGCGCCTCGCAACCGCAACAACCACATAAGTCAAACTCGTCAGGGCGTGTAAAACCACTGACGCCACTTCTAGCTAGAAATAAACGCAAGTCCTCCCTGATGTCCTCTCCCGTTTTTGGTTCATACCGGGTGCGAAACTCGCGAAGTAAACGTTACACAAAGCTACGCCACAAAGGCCGTGCTTTGATCATCACCACAAGACTTTGCTTTTCAACAGAAGCCTTGATCATTTGCATCTTAGCATGCCACACAGGCAAACCACTCTATGCAACCGATATCAGTCACACAGAATGAAATCCAATGTCAGACACACAGTCCATTTACAAGTCCGTTCTGGGTCTGAACGAAACCGGGAGCACCTAGTACCCCGCATATCCATCGATCTCCAAGTACGTCTGGACGATCACCAACTGTTTCCATCTTCTTGGGTGTACAGCCCAATCAAGATCATCAGTTATCACCCAAACGACGTGAAGACTTCCGGTCTTCGACCATCGTCTTCGACTTATCGTCGTATCAGTTATTCAGAATGGGATAAACCCGGTCTTTCCGAATAACTCGCGCATATTTTAAATAAGTGTTACACAAACACAACATACGCCTCATTCCAATTCATTAGTCACTAACCGTAAATTAATCAAGAGAATAATTCCCCAAATATTAACCCCGAAGGCCGAAACCAACATCAGATCAATATCCAGAAAACCCTTCTGCTTGGCTAACCGACAGTTAGTTTCTAAATTTCACGTTCAAATCTAATTAAAGATTTAACTATCGACTGGAGCAAAACTGGTGATACTCCATTCTCGATCTTTTCAATCTAATTAAAGATTCATTAAAACTCCACTTAGTTTTAATCTTCGACTGGGTTAAAGAATCAGTGTCATTTAAAACACGGTTCACGATAAACCCAAATCACATTCCATTAATTATCGGGTTAAAGAACAAGTGTTATTTAAAACACTGTTCACGATAAACCCAAAAATCAATATCGATTCAATTCCAATTAAATATTATTTAATTGGTACACTTCATTAAATCTAAATAAAAAGATTTAATCTTTTCTCAACTGGGTTCAAGAACAGTGTTAGTGAAGACACCATTCACGACAAACCCAAATCACATTCGATATTCAATACAAGGCTCCGAATAGAAAATATATCGGCTTATATTCAATATCGAATTCTACGACTAACAAATGTCGTATTGGAAATAACGATACAAATATATATCTTTCAAATTTCCATAACAACACCTGTAATATCACGAATTCCAACATCGAAATATTCCGAAGACAATTTCGATTCAAATCCACTCCAATGCAATCATTGGAAATTTTGGTTATTTTCAAAACCATTTCAAATTCAATTTATTTATTTAAAAATAAATAGAATTATAATTCTAGTTCAAAACTAGTT
Source organism: Allium sativum (assembly GCA_030737875.1). Lineage (NCBI taxonomy): Eukaryota > Viridiplantae > Streptophyta > Magnoliopsida > Asparagales > Amaryllidaceae > Allium > Allium sativum. Next base: position 265,484,576 of record CM060913.1, read on the forward strand.
CATTTCGATAAAAATCTATTTTTATCTTTTCAAATATGGAGTTTTTCATCCCAAACTTTCACAAATCATTTCTTATGATTTTACACAAATTATTACTATTTTTAATAATTTTATCAAGGCCCGTACAGTCGATTTCCATTAACGGCCATCGAACTGCACTTACAGCGACCTTTTTCGAATTTGATTTGGACGTATCTCCAAATCCAACCGTTAGATTTCAAATTTCTAACATTCATTAGAAAGCTCTTTTCGATACGAACCCAACGGTTCCGGTTTTAGGAGAATCCGACGGTCGGATCTCCCGCAATGTCCGTTTGAAATAAATGGTCGAAATTCACGAACTGCCGCGGCGCGGCGCGTTCTATTCAGGCCATTATATTATATATATAATATATATAATATATACTTCGTCGATTTTTATTTAAAACGAATTATATAAATAGTTTTAAATTCGTTTCAAAAGCAATTTCAACTTCCTTTTCAATTCAAATCAAAATTGAATTCTTCTTTATAAATTCGTTTCAAAATTCATTTCTATTCAATTCAAATTTCAATTCAATTTGAATTCATTTCAATTCTTTTTCAATTCAATTCATTTCGAAATCGTTTTCAATTCAATTCATTTCGAAATCGTTTTCAATTCTATTTGAATTCGTTTTCAATTCATTTCATTTCGAAATCGTTTTCAATTCAATTTGAATTCGTTTTCAATTCATTTCATTTCGAAATCGTTTTCAATTCAATTTATTTCGAAATCGTTTTCAATTCAATTTATTTCGAAATCGTTTTCAATTCAATTTATTTCGAAATCGTTTTCAATTCATTTTATTTCGAAATCGTTTTCAATTCAATTTATTTCGAAATCGTTTTCAATTCATTTTGAATTCGTTTTCAATTCAATTCATTTCGAAATCGTTTTCAATTCAATTTGAATTCGTTTTCAATTCATTTCATTTCGAAATCGTTTTCAATTCATTTTATTTCGAAATCGTTTTCAATTCATTTTATTTCGAAATCGTTTTCAATTCAATTTATTTCGAAATCGTTTTCAATTCATTTTATTTCGAAATCGTTTTCAATTCAATTTATTTCGAAATCGTTTTCAATTCATTTTATTTCGAAATCGTTTTCAATTCAATTTATTTCGAAATCGTTTTCAATTCATTTTATTTCGAAATCGTTTTCAATTCATTTTATTTCGAAATCGTTTTCAATTCAATTTATTTCGAAATCGTTTTCAATTCACTTTATTTCGAAATCGTTTTCAATTCAATTTATTTCGAAATCGTTTTCAATTCACTTTATTTCGAAATCGTTTTCAATTCAATTTATTTCGAAATCGTTTTCAATTCAATTTATTTCGAAATCGTTTAAAATCGATATAAATATCGTTCACGTCAAAATGGCGTCAATCTAATCAACACGGCTTCATAAATTTCTATTTTCAAATATTCTATTTCAAATATTTCTTTTTCAAAATAGTTGTTATTATCAAAATATTTCGTTCAACACATGACCAATCTCAATGAATGAGTACTGTCAACACATGAACTTTTATTTTATAATATTCTTTATTTTTCAAATTGGAATGAGGCCCAATCAATCACCATATAAAGTTAATTATATGGATTTTCATACAACACATGTATATAATAACATTGAAAATAATCAACCATCAACCAAAGTGCACTACACTGTAAAAGCATCAAATATAGATATTCAACGCTTATAACAGCCTGTCAATCAATCGATCGACATATTTAATCAATCAGGATGAGTGAACTGCAAATTTCATCCCAACACCCGTGTGGGGTTTCAAACAATCAAACAAATATTTTGTTCGTGCAGTTGGGCGATGTGTAAAATTTATCGTCCCAATCAATGTCATTCAAATAGGTGTACATAAACAAACCGTCCGGTTTATAAATGAATATTTTATTTTATTCACTTCACGTTAAAAATTATATTTTTAACGATAAAACATTTTATTTCAACCTATGAATTTCTATTCAATTCATTCTTTAAATAAAATGATATTTTTATTTTTCTAACTTATTTTAGAAAATTTCGGCGGCATAACGGCACGATACTAGAAACGGGACAAGGCCTAGCCTAATCCCCGGTCTAGTGAAGGCCCACGCCATTCACATATCAATCAATTCACTTTCGTTATGCAAACCACAAAATTTGGAGTAAGAGTCTAACCTAGCCTTACTCCTTCGCCTTATAACGGCGCACGTCTAATCCTAACCAATTTATCGATTCGATTTTTCACACCACAAACCACATTCAAACCAATATCGCAATCAATCACCAAACAGTCAAACAAACAAGTCCATGGTCTGTGGACGATTGTGTCGGGTGCTACTAAGCACCGTCTGCATCCTAGTATATATATATAACTAGAAAAATTAAATTGAAAGGTGAGAAATTCTCACTGATAGCTATCCAATCATCTTGACTCTCCTTTGATGGAAATCTTCATTGTTATCACACTTTCGTCACCTTCGTTGCCCAAGGCCACTATATATATAAAAATCGAATTTTTATTTCAAAGTTCAATATATAAAAATCGAATTTTTATTTCAAAGTTCAATATATAAAAATCGAATTTTTATTTCAAAGTTCAATATATAAAAATCGAATTTTTATTTCAAAGTTCAATATATAAAAATCGAATTTTTATTTCAAAGTTCAATATATAAAAATCGAATTTTTATTTCAAAGTTCAATATATAAAAATCGAATTTTTTTGTTCAAAGTTCAATAAATAAAAATCATATTTTTATTTTGCTATTCAATATATAAAAATCGAATTTTTAGTTCGAAGTTCAATAAATAAAAACTATATTTTTATTTTGCTATTCAATATATAAAAATCGAATTTTTAGTTCGAAGTTCAATAAATAAAAACTATATTTTTATTTAGATAAACCTCTTCACTTTGTTTAACTAAAAATCTATACTCTCTTCTATATGAAAACTAATCTTTATATTTTAAAATACCATCTTTTTATATGTAAAAAGATAATCTTTTTATAATTGAAAATATAATCTTTAGGTTAAAAATCATATCTTTTCTAATAATAATCAAATCAGATTTTGTTTATATATATATACAAATAAATAAATATATATATATAAAACAACCTATCACAAAATAAAATAAATAATAAAAAAAACTTACAGTTTACTCGCAGGGGGTGCTCGCTGTCGGGGGAAGGTGCTGGCGCGGTCGGAGGTGGTGCAGTCGACTGGGATGGCGGGGGTGGGCTTACAGTGGGGGCGGCGCTAGGGTTCTGATGGAGGGGGGGCTGCGTCGTGGGGGCTTCGGGTGCTTTGGCTGCGGAGGAGGGAGAAGCGAGAGGGGGAAGGGAAGGAGGGGGATCGGAGAACAGGAGGTGGGGGCGGTGAATGACGGCGGCGCCAGGAGGGTGGTTCCCCGCCCGCCGATTTTCCCTCTTTCTTCTTTTTTTTTTTTTTAATTTTATTTTTCTGAACGAGGAAGAGAAGGGGGTGGGGGGGTTATTATAAAAGTTATATATTTTTTTATTTATTTTTATTTTTAATTGCAAAAAGGTTGACTTTCACAAACGACCTCTAAACGAGGTCCACCGCCTGTCGTCCATAGCGTTTTACCCCCATTCCGAACACAATGGGATATGTATCGCAGGCTGATTCGACTGTTTCGATCAGTTTCTATTTAATTTACATTTAAATCACTATATTGAATTTTAAACGTACATTTCAAATTACCGGTGTCACATACTAACTAGAAAAATTCCAGAAAAATATTTTCTAGCTTCGTATTGACGATACGGTCCTAACAAAACTAGTTTCGTCGAATTCTGAGACCGTTTGAAAAATGGCCAATTTCCAGTCGATTAAAATCAACTGAAACTGGTCAAACGCGTTTTCCTTTGCCACGCTCACATATTGAATCGAAAAATTATGAAATTTGAAACCTAGCAATAACTTGGCACCACGGACCCAACAAAACTGGTTTCGTCGAAATCCGAGGTCATTTGCAAAATGTCCATTTTTAAGGGCCTGAATTCCATAGCGACTATTCAGAATTTTCAACTAGACATATCTTTTGATTCCCGCTACGAACTTTTGATTTTTCGGATTCGTTGGAAAGATATTATCAATTAGATCCCATTATTTTTGGTTTCACTAAAATCCGGATTGTTTTGCACCCGGTACATTCAATTGAAGTTTGAAATCGAATTATCGAACTACCGCGCCATTTTTAATTCTATTTATAATTATATATAAATATTTATATTCTAACGACGACGCGTATAATATATACGTTCGAATTATATTCAAAATAAATTTCACGTCGATATCATTTAAAATAATTCATTTTAAATAATCAAAACTCGCTATAATTGCCAAAATAAAAATTTTAAACTGGCCCAGATTTTCCGGGTTGTTACATCATCACAGGCAACAAGCATCGAAACCACAAACTACTTATTCAAGCAAAGAACTGAAAATCAGAAAACTCATTTTTTTTTTCTGGTTTCGATCAAAGACAAATTCCAAATTTGATCGACAAGCATCAGGAGCCATCGAAGAATCAAGGAGCATCAGAGAACTCAATTTCATCAAGCATCGATTCGAATTTGGGGATAAACAATGAAACCCTAAAATCATTTCTCAAGCCGCCGCCATTATCTTTCCAGAGAAGCAAAAGAGATCGGGCTAAACAATAAAGAGAATGGGCCGGCCTATTTATTTGAAGTGTGGAAAGGGGATGACCCTTTATTACTAAACTCCTTTATTTTCTTTTAGGGTTTATTTGTTTAATTCATGTTGTACTTTATTTTTGATTTTTGTAAACCGTCTCATACAGTTTCTAGAATTCTGTAAAAATCTAGGGGACACCAGTTAGGTGTTTAACTGGCAGTTGACAGAGTCTGTAAAATCTGGGTTACGTGTTACGGGATTGTAATACGGGTAAATCTGGTCGAGGGGATATCGTCCAGTCTAGGGTTTTGAGCGTAGGGTTAGGACAGGAGCAGGCGCTGCGAGTGTACATGGTCTTGTATGCGAGATCTGTTTATAACACCTAGTAGAAACCTTAGGAATGCAGCAGTAGGCAGGGTTTTTGCCGAAGCTGGGTATATCTGTGTGTGATTTATTTTCTGCACTTTTATTTCTGCTGCATTCTGTGATCTGTTTATTATTTTAATATCCTATCAGTTTTCAATTCAGTTTAAAAAACTGTGATAAACCCTATTCACCCCCCCCTCTAGGGTTAATCTAGATCCAACACATTCTCATATGTGTATATATTTATGCACAATATTTATGTGTATATGTGTGTTTGCTGTGTATACTATGATTCATGCCCATTTCCCTCTCGCTTGTTGCTTGCTTGTTCTAACTTCTTTTCTTTTGCTTTGTTACCTGCCGCACTATGTGTATGCATGTGTATGCTTGCTAACTTGTTTGTTTCTGTTCGGGCTCGCTGTGCATTTTTACGTGAGTACATTCTTTGTTGTCACTTTACTGGACCATGTATATATGTATACATGCATGCTTTTTGGCTTTTCCTGACTGCGCATATTATGCACTGTTTTGCTGGTCCATTGCTTTCTGGTTTTCTGTTTCTTTTGTTTTGACAATATGCATGGCTTGGCGAACCATTTCTTGAATCGTATGTGTCAGGATGCTATGATCATGCACACATGTACACATGCACGTGTGTGCGTGCAAGCTTCTACACTCTTCTTGTCTCTTTGAAAATCTTATAGAAACGGATACTACACAATAGCAAAAATGATGACGAACAAGCAAATAATCTGAGCCACTAATAAAAACACAATATAATTTTATTTTTAATTAAATTAAATTTATTGTTTAGATTACTGCTCTTGTTTATTTATTTGGCATATATATATATATATATATATATATATGGATATCTAGATACAAACTGGAGTTGGATAGGAATTAGAGAGATAGTATAGAGTGTTGAGTATTATGCAGTGATGAAAGATATGTATATGAGTGTTGATGTAGTGAGGTGGAAGTATACTAATTGATTATAGACATGAATGAATAAAATTGTACTATTATTTGTAATAAACAAATTAATTGAAATAAAATATATTTGTGTTGTTTAATTCAATGTGCCTATTTCATTTAAATTGTTTGATAGTACAATTTCATGTGTGATATATATTCAAGTGTGTCATGTCAGTGTGTGTAACTGAGATTGTATATATAACTGAGTGAAATGTAGTGAGGAAACTATGTATATTTGATTGACAGTGTTATATAACAGTAATTGTAAATTGTGAAGTCAGAAATTTGTACCATTTCAATGTTGAAATAAATTATTTATTTGAATAAAATATTGTTTGAATATCAAATTATGTACAATAGTATTTTATTCAATCTAAATATTTATTTCTGTATGTGATATGACATATAGAGTCGTACTATTAGAAACACATTCATATAATAATGTATATGTTTGTTATCATTAAACAAAAATCATATTGTTATACTCAACATATATCACCACCACGGTTGGTGCCAATCATTCGTATTCATTCCGAAGCATATAAAAGGGACAACTGATTTCTCAATATCAGGGGATGATATACCCTAATGGGTATGGCAACTTAGCACTATTGCCTGCCCGATTTCAGTCATTTCCCGGTTGATGAGGCTTGAGGCAACAATTACTTTTTTGAGACATCAGATTTAGTTTTGAATGCCACATTATCAGATCCATCAATAATTAATTAATTTACACAAATATACTATGGGTGTTAAGCTAACAGAAGTTGCCTTCTCCACCACTAAACATATATACATTTGTAAAAATCAACGTACATGGTCTAAGAAATACAATGTCATACATCTGTCCATACAAGTTTTCTAGGATCAGAACAAACCAAATGTACTCTTTTACTACATCTTGTACTACAACAAAAATACCATATTATAACTGTATTACCACAACTGTCGAAAAATCACAGTTGTAATAAAGATTTTTTACAACTTTTTTCCAGAAAGTTGTAGTAAACTTATTTTCAACAACTTTTTTATTTTGTCTGTTGTAGTAGATACATATTACAACCTTTTGTTTTCACTAGTTGTAATAGATGCATATTTTTAACAACTCTTTTTTAGTAACTAATATATAATATTTAATTAATATTTATATTTTTTGTTGATTTTTAATTAATATTTAATAAATAACTAATATTAGTAATTAATATTTAATAAGTAATTTATGTTTAATATTTAATAAGTAATTAAAAATTTAATATTTGATAATCAATATTAGAAATTATAATTAATTAACAATTAATATTTAGTTAATAAATTAATATTAAATACTTAATTCATAATTTATAAATAATTCATTATTAAATTATATAATTAATAATAAGTAATAAAATTTACAGCAATAGTAATTAAGTTATGCGAGTTAAAGTTACAATTTGATATTTAATAGATTAGTTTTCTACAACCATTTTATTTTGCAGGTTGTAATAAATATATATTACAAGGGTTTGTTATGACCAGTTATAATAGATACTTATTCTTGACAGCTCTTTTTGTATGTTGGCTCCAATTCAACATTTCCCTTCAAATTAAAATTTTCCTATGTTGGCTTCAATTCAACGTTTCCCTCCAAACTAAATTTTTTGTTGCCCTCCAAATTCGTATTTCCCTCCATCCACCGTTGCTTTTGTTTCTCTTTTCCATTCGTCCGTTCCACTTCCTAGCTCCTTGGTTAAAAACAAACCCTTAAAGTCTTCTTTCTTTAGCTCTCTTTATTCCCTCATCTTCTTTCATCTTCATTTTTATGCTCAGATCAAAAAAAAAAAGACGCCTCTCAATTAAAAAAAATCGACCTTAAAATTTCCGCTTCGCAACATAGAAAAACGCATCTCCTTGGGCCGTCATGCTTCGACCAAGAGCTTTTGCTCGAATCGCGTGAGTCTGCAGTCTTGCAGTTTTGTTGTGAGTGACATGATAAAATTTTTTATTTGTTGTATCAATTGGGGTTGAATTGGGTTTTGGTGCGATGAGATGCTGTAAGGAAGTGACACGGTGGCAGTTGGATTGTGTGGGCTTAGAGCAAGTTGACTGGCAAATTTGGGTACGATAATCGGGGTTGATGAGGCAGATTTATGGTTGCGAATGTGCTATGGTATTCATTGTTTGGCTCTATCTGGTAACAATGTTGCGATGATGGGGACGGGGAGTTCGTAAGTCTCAGTAAGAAGACGGGGTTCGTAACTGTAAGGCATGAAACTATAACCTGACAGTCAGCGGAGAAGAACGGATGGTAGTTTGGGTAAGCTTCCAATGTCTATCGTGATCACCATTAATATAGCTAAAACTGTAACATGAACGTTTTTGTTTCTGTCATGTCTTCAATCCAAATAGTTCTGTTAATGTTTTATTTCTTCACCCCAAATTTATGTGCATGCCATTTTGGATCTAAATGCTTATAATAGCATGGTTTTTATGGATAACAGCATCTACTTTTTAGTATTCAAGGGACAAAGTAAGCACTTAATGGAATTACCGCATTACATTGCAGATTTAATGGTAATGATGAATGCCAGTGCTATAACTAGGAGCAAATATTCATTGGGTAAATAATTAAAAAAAATCAACAATTTTTTTTAGTACATTGTGACATCTACTCATACAGAATTTTGAAAATCCATACTTCAAAAGTATGAAACCAAAGTACATTTGAACTCAAGACTATCCGTTTGTGTGTAACTTTACATGTATTTGAAATGAAATACTCCCATGTTTCTAAAAATCTGGTGCTCTTTGAAAGCAATACATAATTGGAAGTTGTAACCACTGTTTCAAATCTTGCAAATATCGCCCGAGATCTCCTCCAAGATCTCATTTTATGCTCCTTCCGAAATGAAAGATCAAATATCATTCTAAATATTCTTTCGAATATATCGCCCGAGATATTGCAATATCGAACGATATATCGACCGAGACGAAATACTAGAATATCATCCGAGATCTTAGTTATTTTGGTTAAAATTTAAATTTGTGCCTGAACTAGAACTATAATTAAAAAAAATCAAATCTAGCCATATTAATCTTTTGTTATTTTACATTTTGCATGTTAAATGAATATATTGTATGTTCGTACATGTTATACAATGCTTATGATTTTCATATTTGTCTTTTTACATACATCTTACTTATGAAATTATGTATTTTATGGACTATTTATGCCGAATTTTTTAATGTTTTGGATCCTTTTAATGTTTCATGTCTGACAATATTTCTGTTTTAAGCATATTACGATTTAGAGTATGAATGATCTTTCACAAAAAAAAAGAATAATAAAGTTATTTTGCATTTTAAGTTTAAGTTACACTGTTTTTAATAGCATTCAAAAAAATCATTTTGTTAAAATATCAATTTTTAACATATCATGTACCCCGAGATTGTTCCGATATAAACTTTCAGACCCGAGATGAAAATCCGAGACGAACTCCCGAGTTAGACTCATCTCGTCCGAGATCTCCCCCATATACGAAACCAAGTCTATAAAATCCCTGAGATGAAATGCGACTGATATCCGAGATTTAAAACTTTAGTTGTAACTGAAGACCATAGAACCTCACATATGCGACGTCGTGTGACTGAACAACATGCAATCTGGTAACTAGTTCGGTTTCAATTTGGCTCATTTCATTCGTCCTTAGCTAACAACATCTGTAAATTAGGTTGAATGAATCATGTTTCTATGCTTTTTTGTGAAGAGCACGAATAATGTTGGATCCTGTATTGAAGCCATGCTACTGAGATTACCAGTCTAGTTAAAGCGGTTGATTAGAATGCTGTTAGTTTTTCTTTTTCCTGTTGTTTCTATTATTATTTTTGTTTGATGAATTTGTAGATGATGATTTAGTTTACAATGCAGGTGAAGTCATTACCGTATTGAAATAGAACCTATAGATTGCATTAGATGGAAATTGGGAGATGGCTTAAAACAAATCTGGGAATTGGCTTAAACAACTAAAATTTTTCTTAGAGCATCCTTAGATGAATCAGGTACTCTTAGCTTAGAATTTATTTCACTACTTGTAAGTTCTTTTGATTCAAATTTCAATTAATTTATTTCTCTATTTTAATATACTTCATTCTTATTGCTTAATATGTTACTTCATATAGTTTAATTCAAGAACACCTACAGCGTTGCGAGAAAATTTCAAATTCATTGGAAGTCAACTCAAGAATGAAGATCATTGCAAGACCAGCAACATTGCGAGCAAATCTTAATTTCATTATGTTTGTATTACTCCTAGTGATGTATATTTATGAAAGAGGACTTCAAGTCATTTGGATTATGGAGTCTTGGATAATGAACTTTGTATTTGCTTTAAGTACTTCAGATACTGGTATGATTTATAAAAAAATGATGAGAGTTTGAAAATTCTAATATATTGTTTTGGTTCATGTTTTAAGTTTGTTTAATATCTTCAGTTTTGTAGATAATATGTTATGAAATGAATTCTTTTATTTATAATATGTATATAATTTGTTCATATATTATAACTTTAAATAATACTTTTAATAAAAATATATTACAACATTTATAAATAGTTGTAATAAAGTTTATTACAACGGTGGGAAACAGTTGTAAAATATACATTTTACAACAGTGTCGCAATGGTGCAAAAAAGTTGTAAAAGATTTTAGTTTATTACAGCTTCATAATAGACAACGGTGGCTCCACCATTGTAAAAAGTCTTTTACAACTTTTTTCCACCACTGTAATATGGTTTATTTGTTGTCTCGAGGTAACCTTTAGGGTTAGTAACAAGAAGTCCTTGCATTATGTAGAACCTAGGGACTATTGCTATAATTATAATCCTGGTAGTTAACCAGAGACATCAGCGAGCATCCATTTTCGCTCCGAAGGTCTATGCCTTCAAATCACTTTAATATGCACAAACATAATTCTAAATTCAGTTTTGAACGCAAAGTCAGTTCGAAGTAGTTTTGGATCCAATTCCAATACCGGTTCCTCGAACCAATATGTTATAACTAAAAAAGAAATTTATTAATAGTCGGTTCTTTAACCATCAATCTACATTTGTATGATTAAGTACATCAGCAACACATGCTCTTTTAAATTTAACCAATTATTAAAAACATTTCATCGATTCTTAAAAATCGGCTCCATGTACTTATTTCAACGGATAAGTATATTCACAAATCTCTTGTTTTCGTTACTTTGAAAATGATATCCATACACTTATGTCTTTAGAATAAGAATATTCAAAAAACCGTATAATTTTCCTTACTTTGGAAAATAGCGTTATATACTTAACCAAATGGTATAATGTAATGGCGCGTTTTGAAAGGTATAATAATTAATTTATTTAATTAATTATATAACGAATATATTCAATCGACGACAATTTGAACGTATATTTATAATATATTTTAAAACCGAGCTCGAAATGGCGCTGCAGTTCGCGATTTGGCGATTCGAACTTCAACTGAATGTACATGATTCGTTTTAAGCCGGATTCCTGTGAAACAAGAAACGTGTGGAGCTGGTGGAGTATATCTTCCTAGTGGAAGAGAAAAATCGGGATTTCATCGTGTAGATTTTGAGTTATGTCCAAATCAAATTTCAGAAAAGTCGCTGTGGAATTCCTTTATAATTTGCGACGCTTTATATACGTTATAAATCGATTTTTCGATACGAACTGAATATCGGGATAATCTGGAGTCTGGAAATCAAGTCATAAAATCTGAGGTGATATTCTGGAGCCGAACGACGTAGTATATGGATATATACGATAATATTAATTTATTAATATTTAATTTAATAATATTTAAATATATTTATATATTTAAATGGGTCATCCAGAGCTTTAAAAATATGCAGTTTGAGCATACGAAGTCGAAATTCAACGAAACCAGTTTTGTTGGATCCGCAATATCAAGTATTTGCTAGATGTTAAGTTTCGTGATTTTTAGAACCACTGTGGGGTCGTACGGATTTTTAGAGTGAGAAACAGACGAGAAATCGACCTTTAAAAATATGCAGTTTGAACATACGGAGTCGGAATTCGACGAAACCAGTTTCGTTGGGACCGTAATGTCGAACTCTAGCTACAGGTCCGGTTTGGTGATTTTTGAGTATCGTATATGGTCGCAGTGATTTTTAAAGACCAAGAACGAGCATAAAATCATTTAAATAAATTATAAAATCAAATTCAAAAATATCTCCCCCATTTTTCCTTGATCCGAAACAGGCCACATGACCTGGCTTCTCCACCACAAAAGCTACCTAACCGACAGTAGCATATATACACCAAAATGCCCAAACACAGCAAAAGTTCCAAGAGTAGAAAATCAAGAACAAACCATACAAAATCCTATAAATCCAATAAAATATATATCCGAACTCGTACAAGGTTCCTCTCCATTTTGATACGCGTTTGGTGAAGCTCGTCGCAGTGTTTCTCGAGTGCAAATAACCGACGTGAAGCTAGGGTTCGGGAGTGGTCGGTTTTGGGTGTATCGAAGGGGAGTTCGAGCTCGTATTCGAGTTTACCAGGGGGTTTAGCATCTGCTGTCGGAGTTGGGAGGCCGTCGGCCTTGGATTGGATGTTGCGACAGGGGTCGAAGTAGCTCCAGGTCGAGGTATTGGGGTGCGTGCGAGCTCGAGGAGGTGGTGATGGCCAAGCGCGTGGTAGGGTGGCGAGGTCACGGATGGCGTCGGCGCCGGAGTTGATGACCGGAGTGACGATGGTGGGGGGTCAAACGTTGGTCAATGGGTTGAGAGGATGCGGATTTGTGTCTGGAGCGTGAACAATGAATTGGGGGAGAATGGTTATACGGGTGCGGGTTTTAATTAAAGGTTTGGGCCGGAAGGGAGAAAGGTGGAAAGCCCAATAAGTTTTATTATTCGAGTTTATTTCAAAGTGAATGGTACCTTAACTTGTAATGACCGTATCTTGGTCATACGGTGTCAGATTGACAAACCGTAAGTTGCGTTGGGATCGTATGGACGGGAGCAACACAATGAGACTGACCGGGAGTGAATCCGAGGCCGTTACAATTTATGGCGAAATAAATTGTCAGAATCAAATCAAGCGACAAATATCGTTATTAACGATGATAGTCCAAGGTGAGTAAAACTCACCAACTCTGATCAGTTCATATTTTTATAACGTATATTTAGAACTGATAAATGATGACTGATTGCTGTGTGTTAACTGTTGGTTGAGTTGTTTGTGTATTGATTGAAATTATCGATAACGATATATATATATAAATCGTTAATCGAATATTGATTCTGTTTATCAGAACATGTTATAACTGTGGTGTCTAACATCTGTGATGCAGGGAAACAGGTTGGAGGAATCCGACGGGATTCCTCAACATTTATTTTACTGTTTTTCATATATGTTGATATATGATGTGATATACATTATCTGTTTGATCGTGTATGGTTAGAATGATATTGATCATTGGTATTCGATATTTTTAAATATCATAAGAGACCCTGGGATGTATAAAGAAATATTTCAATGTATATTGAAATAAAGGAATTTTATAAAATCAACCGATTTTATAAAAGGGGATATTTTGAAAATAAAGTATTTATAAAATCAAAAGGGTTTTATAAAGAGAAATATTCATTTAATAAATAGAACAATTATAAAAAGGAGATTTTCAATGTTATATTGAGAAGGGAATTTTCAATGATTATATTGAGAATGAATATTTATAAAATCGATAGGATTGTATAAAGGAAAACATTTATTTATTTAATAAATAAATGAAGTGAATAAAGGATATTTATTTAGAGATTAAGTAAATAAAATAAAGGATATTTATTTAGAGATTAAATAAATAAAATAAAGGATATTTATTTAGAGATTAAATAAATGAAATAAAGGAATATTTATTTAAGGAATAAATAAAGGAACATTTATTTATATTATAAATAAATAGAAAATAAAGGATTTATTTATTTAGGAAATAAATAAAGGAACATTTATTTAGATTATAAATAAATGAAATAAAGGAATATTTATTTAAGGAATAAATAAAGGAACATTTATTTATATTATAAATAAATAGAAAATAAAGGATTTATTTATTTAGGAAATAAATAAAGGAACATTTATTTAGATTATAAATAAATGAAATAAAGGAATATTTATGTAAGGAATAAATAAAGGAACATTTATTTATATTATAAATAAATAGGAAATAAAGGATTTATTTATTTAGGAAATAAATAAAGGAACATTTATTTAGATTATAAATAAATGAAATAAAGGAATTTTATAAAATCAACCGATTTTATAAAAGGAGATATTTTGAAAATAAAGTAATTATAAATCATAAGATTTTATAAAGGGAAATATTTATCTTTTGGATAAATAGAGTAAATATAAAAGGGGTTATATATATATATATATATATATATATATATATATATATTGAAAAGATTTTAAAGAAGCATTTATAAAATCATAAGATTTTATAAATGAGGTGTTTATTGGTTAAATAAATAGGGAATGTGAAATAGGATATTTATTTAGAAAATAAATAGAAAGATAAAGGAAATCATTTTTAAAGTGAAGAACCGTTACTAAAAGTAAATCTTTAAAAATGAAATAAACGTTATAAAAAGGAAATCTTTATTAAGCAAAATAAAGTTAGTTGAATTTAGTTATTCAAATTTACTTAATCAAGTTAAAGATATTAATTGAATTGAGTTATCGAGTTGAATCAAGTTAAAGGGTTAGGTTAGCCAAGTCAAGTTAAAAGGTTAGATTAGCCAAGCCGAGTTGGTCATTTAGTTTACCAAGTCGAGTTAATCAATTTGAGTTATCTAGTTAAGATAATGAAGTTGAGATTGTCGAGTTAAGATAATCAAGTTAAGGGTATCGTGTCGAGATAATCAAGTTAAGTAATCATGTCGAGATAATCAAGTTAGATAATCGAGTTAAGTGAATGGAGTGGAGTTAATCGAGTGGGTCGACCAAGTTAGCCGAGCCTAGTTTATCGAATCAAATTTGTCGAACCAAGTTAGTCGAGTCAGTCGAGCTAAGTTCGTCGAGTCGAGTTATCGAATATTAGTTATTCGAATCGAGTTGAGAGGAGTTATCGATGTTAGTTTCATCGATAGAAGTTAATCGATGTTAGGCCATCGAAAGGAGTTAATCGATGTTAGTTCATCGAACTGGGTTAATCGATGTTAGTTCATCGAAGAGAGTTAATCGATGTTAGTTCCATCGAGAGGAGTTATCGATATTAGTTCATCGAAGAGAGTTAATCGATGTTAGTTCCATCGAGAGGAGTTATCGATATTAGTTTAATCGAAGTGAGATGAATCGAATAAGAGTTATTCGAAAAGAGATTTTTGAATATAGTTTATTCGAAAGTGAGATTTTCAAATATAGATATTTGAAAAGAAAGAGTTATCGAATATAGATATTCGAAGGAGAGTTAATCAAATAGAGATTTACTCGAAAGAAAGTTAATCGGCGAATTCGATATATCGAATTCGGGAAGGTGTTAATTACTTTCCAATTTATTTAAGATTTATTTATTTATAAATAAATTAGTTGTTAGGTTAATGTATTCAAATTTAAGAATAAGAGTTATAATGGAAGTTAGATATTCGAAAATAGGGATTATAACGTTACAGTTATAATCAAACGTTTTATATAAGAAGTGGATTCGTAACTTGAATCCGAGAATTTGCGTAAATAGTGATTAGAAAAGTGAGTGGTGAGAGGTATTTGTACCCCAACTTGATTGACCTCAGAATTGACAAAGGAATAGTTGTGGTTCGATCTAAAAGGTTGAGTAGAAATATAGTTAAGTAATAAGCGATAAATGGATTAAAGCGTAACGATGATTTATACAACGTTCATTTGAAATCCGTAAATGAGTTTTGGAAACGTTTTCCAAATATAATCAGATATGTTTTGTAAACCTAGAAAATGAAATGTTTTCATGATAAGAATTTAAGAACTAGAGTTAAGCAATTTCAGAAACTGACTGGAGAGGGTAAGTTGAACGGTTTTCTAAGTGACGATCTGATGTTGGTTTCGACCTTCGCGATTGATACTTAGAGAATTGTCCTCATACTAGTTACAGTTAGGGACTGATAGTTGCGAAATAATAGTGATGGGTAAATAAAGAAATGGAAATGTTTTCCAAGGATTAATAACATATATTTTCTAAATATATGAAATAAGAAATTATGAACATATATATATATATGATGATTGATCGATCGAATTCTCATTTGAAAATAAGATCGTTGTTTGTACACCGACATGTTTTCATTTGATAGTTAAATCACAGACTATCAAAGTTTTGCCCATATTTACGTTGTTAATATGGAGAGCCGGTTGGATTATTATCCGAAGAACCACTCTGTATTTACATAAGCGTTGCAGATCAAATACGCTGAAGATAATTGAAGACGGAGTGAAGTACAAGGGCTATTGTGAAAAGCCTAGGTAGGATGGATTCACTGAATAGTACCTTCGGTTTGTTCAGTCCCAGGACAACGTATATGGACGAGTGTCTGACAAAGTATTCTTAACGAATCATATATGTTGATCTCTTCAAAACGTATTTGTTGGGTGGCGGAGAAATTCGTTTCTCTTAGCTTTTATACCCGTGATGCCTTAAGAAATCGATAATGATTTGGCGGGTATGACGATGTGGCATTCAAAGTAATTGAAGAAATAATCTGCCAAAGTGATAACATGACCTTAAAACCTCACAACCAGGTGACAGAAGTTGGGCTAGGCAGCATGGCTAGTTGGGTCATACCCAAGCAGGGTATATTATCACCATCTAGAGAAAGTCCTTTTTGGTTATTTTATATTCTCATTTCTTTCATTTCTGCAACATTCGGTAGCGGTTGCTGATCCCAACCGTGGAGGTGATAATATATTCGCGACACTCAAGCCAAATGAGTGAGCGGTCTTGTGTGGCCGGGTTGCAAGACGTTCTTGTTGAACCCTGAGTGTATCTCCTTTAGAGTACACTGTTCAGAAGGTGCTCCCATACCTTGTCTGTTGGAATCCAATCCCAATAAGCGCTCGCGATTTTATTTGTATACTATGTATGTGGAACGTGAGATGCAAGCGTTCTGCCAGATTGATATCTATTTGTATTTAGACATTATTATAATATCACAAAGATATTGTTTTGATTTCATACTATGTATGTGGAACGTGAGATGAAAGCGTTCTGCTAGATTGTATAATATCAAAGATGTTTTGATTCTCATAAGGTAAAAACCCGTTCCGTTTTCACGGCGTGGTCTTATGAGATATCCTTTATTTTAACCAAGTATTTGAGTTTACTCACACCAGTCCCATGACTGACCCGGAGTTTATTTTGTTTTGTTTTCCCTAAACTCTTGGGTGCTCAATTTGTACGGGCAGTCAAGTAGTCGGGATTTTACAGATACACTTGGAGAGCTTGGAGCAGGAGGCTTCAGGATTTTAGTTATTATAGTTTCCGCTGTGTTGTACTTTGAAATGGTATGTATATACAAGTTGTAATTCAAAGTTATGTTATATTTTATTCGTTCCGCTGTGAGATTCGTGTTACTCTGATGATGTAAGTGCTTCTTCTTCTTCTATTCTATTAGTTCTATCTTTTCTATTCTCACCCTCTAACTTCTTTCACTAACGTCCTCGGAATTTTCGACTCTCGAGGAGTCGAAAATTTCCAGCCGTTACAGATGGTATCAGAGCTTAAGTTTAAGTGATTACCTTGGCTCTGTGGCGTGACTCGGTAGAGATAGGGTTAGCAATACCCTAGATTGAGTTTGAGTGTATATATACGAGAGCGTATTTGTTATTTAATATAAAATTGTTTTATATTGTGGAGATTTATTGGTTGAGTCGTTTGTGAATTCTGGTCGATCAGTTTGATCCACTGTATCGGTAGGAGTTACCAAACACTCGAATACGATGAACCATCATGGTATATTTTGAAAAGAGGGTAAATGAAATAATTTTTCCCAAAGTATATTTGATATATATTGAATTAATAATATATGGGATATATTGATTTTTATTATAACCGAGTAAAATTATAAATGAAATGGTTATGTAAATAACCAATCAGAAATCATATAAGTGTAATATATGAAATCAAGATGAATTAAATCTGAAATTTGAATCAGAATTGGAATTAAGATTCCTGAAATTTGAGTAAGTGTTGATAAATGAATCAGGAATTAAAATAAGAAAATTTTAAGTTCCTGGGAGATTTTAAATTGATTTACGAGTATTAAGAAAGAATATTTGAAATGTATTTCAAAATAAAAGAGTTTAAAATGATTTTGAAAGTGATATAGTATTGAACTCACTTCGATCGCTGGAAAATAATTCTGATATTTGCTGCAGCATTATCAGTGTCATTTTCGAGTTGTAAGTGACGGATTACTACCAAAGTTTTGTTTTGAATTATATTGAGAAAACAAGTGGTTTAGGAATTCAAAAGTTTTGAATTAGTATTATGGTTTCAAATTGATTTGAAATAGAACCCAAGGATTTGAAATTTCGGAAATTTAATTTAACTTATGAAGTTAAATAGATTAAGATGGTAATGAATAATTTAATTAAAATTTAACTTGAGCAAAGTTAAATAAAACTGGAATTTGATTAGAGAATAATCTGGAATGGAGCTTAACGAAATTAAGTAAATTGGATTTATAAGGTAAGAGAGTTTGAATTTGATAGTGAAACTTGAATGGTATTTGACTTGGATAAGTGAATGATTCGGTTTGAGGAAAAACTGATTTGAGATCAATTGGAATGGATAACATTGGTATATGTTGAAGTGGTAGCAGATGGAAGGGATATAAAAGATATGTCCGACAAAAAGGTACAAGTTTATATTTATATGAGTTTGGAATTTATGAGCCGATTGGGCAAGCCGCTTGGCCGTTTGATTTTCTTTTGGGTGGGAGAAGGCCTAGAGAGGCGAGTTGGGGTTTTACCGATAGGGCTGTACAAAGGAGGTTATGGCGAAATTTTCCGAAAATTTAAAGTGTAGAAAATTTTCAGAATTTTTGAAAATTTTAGTTAGTCGGAAGAATAAATATTTCAGTCGATATTAATTGGTTCGGTTAAAATCAGAAATAAGGGGTAAACCAATTTTAGGAGTTCCAATATATAGGGTCATCCTCCAACTTAGCAATTTCGAGGGCGAAATTTATTTTAAGTGGGGAAGTCTGTAATGGCGCGTTTTGAAAGGTATAATAATTAATTTATTTAATTAATTATATAACGAATATATTCAATCGACGACAATTTGAACGTATATTTATAATATATTTTAAAACCGAGCTCGAAATGGCACTGCAGTTCGCGATTTGGCGATTCGAACTTCAACTGAATGTACATGATTCGTTTTAAGCCGGATTCCTGTGAAACAAGAAACGTGTGGAGCTGGTGGAGTATATCTTCCTAGTGGAAGAGAAAAATCGGGATTTCATCGTGTAGATTTTGAGTTATGTCCAAATCAAATTTCAGAAAAGTCGCTGTGGAATTCCTTTATAATTTGCGACGCTTTATATACGTTATAAATCGATTTTTCGATACGAACTGAATATCGGGATAATCTGGAGTCTGGAAATCAAGTCATAAAATCTGAGGTGATATTCTGGAGCCGAACGACGTAGTATATGGATATATACGATAATATTAATTTATTAATATTTAATTTAATAATATTTAAATATATTTATATATTTAAATGGGTCATCCAGAGCTTTAAAAATATGCAGTTTGAGCATACGAAGTCGAAATTCAACGAAACCAGTTTTGTTGGATCCGCAATATCAAGTATTTGCTAGATGTTAAGTTTCGTGATTTTTAGAACCACTGTGGGGTCGTACGGATTTTTAGAGTGAGAAACAGACGAGAAATCGACCTTTAAAAATATGCAGTTTGAACATACGGAGTCGGAATTCGACGAAACCAGTTTCGTTGGGACCGTAATGTCGAACTCTAGCTACAGGTCCGGTTTGGTGATTTTTGAGTATCGTATATGGTCGCAGTGATTTTTAAAGACCAAGAACGAGCATAAAATCATTTAAATAAATTATAAAATCAAATTCAAAAATATCTCCCCCATTTTTCCTTGATCCGAAACAGGCCACATGACCTGGCTTCTCCACCACAAAAGCTACCTAACCGACAGTAGCATATATACACCAAAATGCCCAAACACAGCAAAAGTTCCAAGAGTAGAAAATCAAGAACAAACCATACAAAATCCTATAAATCCAATAAAATATATATCCGAACTCGTACAAGGTTCCTCTCCATTTTGATACGCGTTTGGTGAAGCTCGTCGCAGTGTTTCTCGAGTGCAAATAACCGACGTGAAGCTAGGGTTCGGGAGTGGTCGGTTTTGGGTGTATCGAAGGGGAGTTCGAGCTCGTATTCGAGTTTACCAGGGGGTTTAGCATCTGCTGTCGGAGTTGGGAGGCCGTCGGCCTTGGATTGGATGTTGCGACAGGGGTCGAAGTAGCTCCAGGTCGAGGTATTGGGGTGCGTGCGAGCTCGAGGAGGTGGTGATGGCCAGGCGCGTGGTAGGGTGGCGAGGTCACGGATGGCGTCGGCGCCGGAGTTGATGACCGGAGTGACGATGGTGGGGGGTCAAACGTTGGTCAATGGGTTGAGAGGATGCGGATTTGTGTCTGGAGCGTGAACAATGAATTGGGGGAGAATGGTTATACGGGTGCGGGTTTTAATTAAAGGTTTGGGCCGGAAGGGAGAAAGGTGGAAAGCCCAATAAGTTTTATTATTCGAGTTTATTTCAAAGTGAATGGTACCTTAACTTGTAATGACCATATCTTGGTCATACGGTGTCAGATTGACAAACCGTAAGTTGCGTTGGGATCGTATGGACGGGAGCAACACAATGAGATTGACCGGGAGTGAATCCGAGGCCGTTACAATTTATGGCGAAATAAATTGTCAGAATCAAATCAAGCGACAAATATCGTTATTAACGATGATAGTCCAAGGTGAGTAAAACTCACCAACTCTGATCAGTTCATATTTTTATAACGTATATTTAGAACTGATAAATGATGACTGATTGCTGTGTGTTAACTGTTGGTTGAGTTGTTTGTGTATTGATTGAAATTATCGATAACGATATATATATAAATCGTTAATCGAATATTGATTCTGTTTATCAGAACATGTTATAACTGTGGTGTCTAACATCTGTGATGCAGGGAAACAGGTTGGAGGAATCCGACGGGATTCCTCAACATTTATTTTACTGTTTTTCATATATGTTGATATATGATGTGATATACATTATCTGTTTGATCGTGTATGGTTAGAATGATATTGATCATTGGTATTCGATATTTTTAAATATCATAAGAGACCCTGGGATGTATAAAGAAATATTTCAATGTATATTGAAATAAAGGAATTTTATAAAATCAACCGATTTTATAAAAGGGGATATTTTGAAAATAAAGTATTTATAAAATCAAAAGGGTTTTATAAAGAGAAATATTCATTTAATAAATAGAACAATTATAAAAAGGAGATTTTCAATGTTATATTGAGAAGGGAATTTTCAATGATTATATTGAGAATGAATATTTATAAAATCGATAGGATTGTATAAAGGAAAACATTTATTTATTTAATAAATAAATGAAGTGAATAAAGGATATTTATTTAGAGATTAAGTAAATAAAATAAAGGATATTTATTTAGAGATTAAATAAATAAAATAAAGGATATTTATTTAGAGATTAAATAAATGAAATAAAGGAATATTTATTTAAGGAATAAATAAAGGAACATTTATTTATATTATAAATAAATAGAAAATAAAGGATTTATTTATTTAGGAAATAAATAAAGGAACATTTATTTAGATTATAAATAAATGAAATAAAGGAATATTTATTTAAGGAATAAATAAAGGAACATTTATTTATATTATAAATAAATAGAAAATAAAGGATTTATTTATTTAGGAAATAAATAAAGGAACATTTATTTAGATTATAAATAAATGAAATAAAGGAATATTTATGTAAGGAATAAATAAAGGAACATTTATTTATATTATAAATAAATAGGAAATAAAGGATTTATTTATTTAGGAAATAAATAAAGGAACATTTATTTAGATTATAAATAAATGAAATAAAGGAATTTTATAAAATCAACCGATTTTATAAAAGGAGATATTTTGAAAATAAAGTAATTATAAATCATAAGATTTTATAAAGGGAAATATTTATCTTTTGGATAAATAGAGTAAATATAAAAGGGGTTATATATATATATATATATATTGAAAAGATTTTAAAGAAGCATTTATAAAATCATAAGATTTTATAAATGAGGTGTTTATTGGTTAAATAAATAGGGAATGTGAAATAGGATATTTATTTAGAAAATAAATAGAAAGATAAAGGAAATCATTTTTAAAGTGAAGAACCGTTACTAAAAGTAAATCTTTAAAAATGAAATAAACGTTATAAAAAGGAAATCTTTATTAAGCAAAATAAAGTTAGTTGAATTTAGTTATTCAAATTTACTTAATCAAGTTAAAGATATTAATTGAATTGAGTTATCGAGTTGAATCAAGTTAAAGGGTTAGGTTAGCCAAGTCAAGTTAAAAGGTTAGATTAGCCAAGCCGAGTTGGTCATTTAGTTTACCAAGTCGAGTTAATCAATTTGAGTTATCTAGTTAAGATAATGAAGTTGAGATTGTCGAGTTAAGATAATCAAGTTAAGGGTATCGTGTCGAGATAATCAAGTTAAGTAATCATGTCGAGATAATCAAGTTAGATAATCGAGTTAAGTGAATGGAGTGGAGTTAATCGAGTGGGTCGACCAAGTTAGCCGAGCCTAGTTTATCGAATCAAATTTGTCGAACCAAGTTAGTCGAGTCAGTCGAGCTAAGTTCGTCGAGTCGAGTTATCGAATATTAGTTATTCGAATCGAGTTGAGAGGAGTTATCGATGTTAGTTTCATCGATAGAAGTTAATCGATGTTAGGCCATCGAAAGGAGTTAATCGATGTTAGTTCATCGAACTGGGTTAATCGATGTTAGTTCATCGAAGAGAGTTAATCGATGTTAGTTCCATCGAGAGGAGTTATCGATATTAGTTCATCGAAGAGAGTTAATCGATGTTAGTTCCATCGAGAGGAGTTATCGATATTAGTTTAATCGAAGTGAGATGAATCGAATAAGAGTTATTCGAAAAGAGATTTTTGAATATAGTTTATTCGAAAGTGAGATTTTCAAATATAGATATTTGAAAAGAAAGAGTTATCGAATATAGATATTCGAAGGAGAGTTAATCAAATAGAGATTTACTCGAAAGAAAGTTAATCGGCGAATTCGATATATCGAATTCGGGAAGGTGTTAATTACTTTCCAATTTATTTAAGATTTATTTATTTATAAATAAATTAGTTGTTAGGTTAATGTATTCAAATTTAAGAATAAGAGTTATAATGGAAGTTAGATATTCGAAAATAGGGATTATAACGTTACAGTTATAATCAAACGTTTTATATAAGAAGTGGATTCGTAACTTGAATCCGAGAATTTGCGTAAATAGTGATTAGAAAAGTGAGTGGTGAGCTTCATCTATTTCACAGTAAAGGACGTTGTTCAATTAAGGTCTGAGAGGTATTTGTACCCCAACTTGATTGACCTCAGAATTGACAAAGGAATAGTTGTGGTTCGATCTAAAAGGTTGAGTAGAAATATAGTTAAGTAATAAGCGATAAATGGATTAAAGCGTAACGATGATTTATACAACGTTCATTTGAAATCCGTAAATGAGTTTTGGAAACGTTTTCCAAATATAATCAGATATGTTTTGTAAACCTAGAAAATGAAATGTTTTCATGATAAGAATTTAAGAACTAGAGTTAAGCAATTTCAGAAACTGACTGGAGAGGGTAAGTTGAACGGTTTTCTAAGTGACGATCTGATGTTGGTTTCGACCTTCGCGATTGATACTTAGAGAATTGTCCTCATACTAGTTACAGTTAGGGACTGATAGTTGCGAAATAATAGTGATGGGTAAATAAAGAAATGGAAATGTTTTCCAAGGATTAATAACATATATTTTCTAAATATATGAAATAAGAAATTATGAACATATATATATATATGATGATTGATCGATCGAATTCTCATTTGAAAATAAGATCGTTGTTTGTACACCGACATGTTTTCATTTGATAGTTAAATCACAGACTATCAAAGTTTTGCCCATATTTACGTTGTTAATATGGAGAGCCGGTTGGATTATTATCCGAAGAACCACTCTGTATTTACATAAGCGTTGCAGATCAAATACGCTGAAGATAATTGAAGACGGAGTGAAGTACAAGGGCTATTGTGAAAAGCCTAGGTAGGATGGATTCACTGAATAGTACCTTCGGTTTGTTCAGTCCCAGGACAACGTATATGGACGAGTGTCTGACAAAGTATTCTTAACGAATCATATATGTTGATCTCTTCAAAACGTATTTGTTGGGTGGCGGAGAAATTCGTTTCTCTTAGCTTTTATACCCGTGATGCCTTAAGAAATCGATAATGATTTGGCGGGTATGACGATGTGGCATTCAAAGTAATTGAAGAAATAATCTGCCAAAGTGATAACATGACCTTAAAACCTCACAACCAGGTGACAGAAGTTGGGCTAGGCAGCATGGCTAGTTGGGTCATACCCAAGCAGGGTATATTATCACCATCTAGAGAAAGTCCTTTTTGGTTATTTTATATTCTCATTTCTTTCATTTCTGCAACATTCGGTAGCGGTTGCTGATCCCAACCGTGGAGGTGATAATATATTCGCGACACTCAAGCCAAATGAGTGAGCGGTCTTGTGTGGCCGGGTTGCAAGACGTTCTTGTTGAACCCTGAGTGTATCTCCTTTAGAGTACACTGTTCAGAAGGTGCTCCCATACCTTGTCTGTTGGAATCCAATCCCAATAAGCGCTCGCGATTTTATTTGTATACTATGTATGTGGAACGTGAGATGCAAGCGTTCTGCCAGATTGATATCTATTTGTATTTAGACATTATTATAATATCACAAAGATATTGTTTTGATTTCATACTATGTATGTGGAACGTGAGATGAAAGCGTTCTGCTAGATTGTATAATATCAAAGATGTTTTGATTCTCATAAGGTAAAAACCCGTTCCGTTTTCACGGCGTGGTCTTATGAGATATCCTTTATTTTAACCAAGTATTTGAGTTTACTCACACCAGTCCCATGACTGACCCGGAGTTTATTTTGTTTTGTTTTCCCTAAACTCTTGGGTGCTCAATTTGTACGGGCAGTCAAGTAGTCGGGATTTTACAGATACACTTGGAGAGCTTGGAGCAGGAGGCTTCAGGATTTTAGTTATTATAGTTTCCGCTGTGTTGTACTTTGAAATGGTATGTATATACAAGTTGTAATTCAAAGTTATGTTATATTTTATTCGTTCCGCTGTGAGATTCGTGTTACTCTGATGATGTAAGTGCTTCTTCTTCTTCTATTCTATTAGTTCTATCTTTTCTATTCTCACCCTCTAACTTCTTTCACTAACGTCCTCGGAATTTTCGACTCTCGAGGAGTCGAAAATTTCCAGCCGTTACATATAAGTATAATCACAATTTATATTTACCCAAACAGTGTCATGTGATACATTTTTTGCTGTAAAACTCAAAAAGTTTTATTTAACTTATAAACTTTGTAAATTAAAGTTTATAACATCACTTCTGAAAATATTAAATTAATTCCCTATACCACTTCCATTTCCAAGATAGTACCATCCCTCAGATAATAATGAAGTCATTCAAGTTAAAGTATTTTCATTTACCTCTCAGATCTTGACTCGATAACGTTTTAATATTAAAGGCAGATAAATCTGTAACCCAAAAACTGATATCAACTATCTTTCACAAGTGCTATTTACTATTCGATTTAAAGATGGTTTTATAAACCATTCCTTGCATTTGAAAATTCTTCTTCAATTGCAACCACCTTTACTTAACTCGTTTATTAAGTAAACCCTTATTTAAAACCATCACATTAGCTTTAAATCTCATTTATAAACATTGTTTATAAAACTTGGATTTATTATAAAATCCCTTTGTAAAACCCTTTATCAAATTCAATTAAAAACTCATTACAAACTTGATAAATTTCCTTTAATAAATTATATTTTAGAAAAGTAGCCACTTTAATTATTATTGATTAAAATAATAATTAACTTCAACATTAAGAAAAGTAAATGTAATTTACTTAGTTATTAACAAAAAAATAGAATAGTTAATCTCTTTTTAAAAAACTTATTAAAATAATAACTAACTTTATTAATAACTATCAACTTAATAATTTCCTTTATATACAGTTAATTAAAAGATTAATTAACTTTTATGAGCCCTTATCAAGTTTATACAACTATTTGTTAACACTATTTCTATTAGACTAATTGAAAATAAAAAATTAATAACCAATTTCAATTAAAATAGTTGACTTAGTCAACTTGAAAACATAGTTAACTTGTTAACTGATTTTAATTAATCCTTCCCTTTTAAATTAATTAATAACATAATTAATTTAACATAATCTCACTTAATTGTCTCGTAAAAACAATTATTTCAGACTATCAATCCTTAGGTTAATTTCTGATTTACTTGCTTATAAAATTTATTTAAAATACAGGAATTTGTTATATAAATCATTTAATTACATCCTTGTAAAGTCCACATATAAATATCGATTTATTCATAAAACCTTTATTTTATATAACTTATATAAAAAAAATTGAGGACCTTGCTTCAATTATAAAAATAAATTTTTATAACTTCAACTTCGTCAATTCGCCTGAAGGCCAATGAACATCTTAAAAAGAGGGATTTTTAGACAATTTCCTGCTAATCACTTAATCAATATTGTTTATTAATTAATAACACATCAGCGTTGAATTCAATTCAACAATCATCATCCAAATCAAATTTTAATGTTACTTATGTCAGACGATTCATATTTGAATAACATGAAAGCAAGTAATAATCAAAATATTTAAGGAATCCTGTTAGATCCCTCAAACCTGTTCTCCCTGCATCATAGCTTATATTATCATTTAGTATACGCTTATGAAATAGAAATTCTAATCTAATTCAATTAAGATGAAACTTCTTCTTAAAAGCAGGTAGTGTCAAAGGTCATCCGTTCACAGATGGAAATATAATTATCAACAATCACTAACAAAGCAAATAATTCATCCAATCATCAAAACACACAATTTATATACTAACATCAATGGATGTTATTATACGAAATAACAATATTCATCAGTATTCTAGAAAATGTGAGAGTTAACTCACCTTGATTTTTAGTCATCGCCAAAGCGATTTGATTTGAAAAATAAAATTAAACTCACGTTTCATTTTAGCTTAAAGCCTAACATACTCAGAAATCCACCAACCAGATCCAAAATGAAGAAAAGACTTCTACGAATGCAATGTAACTGAACGTACGCGATTTCGACCTCGTATTAGTTAAATACAAGATTTTAAGAAATTGATTAACTCAATTAGTAACTAAAACCTAATTAAATAAATTTAACTTAACTTAACTAACCACTCCTTAGTCTCTCCCTCACCAAACTGCTTCATGCAAAATGAAAAATCCGATCTCCACTTCGACCCCAAATCATCGGCCTCCATCATCCACAGCCCCCGTCGTTACAAAGCTCCAGTCTCCACCGCATTATCAGAGAAGAAAGCCTTGAGCATCCCCAACCCAAAAACTCTACCTCGACTCCAATAACACCACCAACGCCGAGAAAACCCAATCGAACCAAAATACATTCATCAAACTATGGTCGAAGGTTCCCCTACACCTGCTCTAAAACTTTGCTTCAAGGACCCAGACCCATCAACCCCTCAATTTTCCATGCAAGGCCTAAAACTGACCTGACTTCGAGGGGAAATTCCAACCAACCTACACCAGTGTATGTCGAACCACCACCATAGGTAAACTCCTAAGACCACCCTATACCTTTCTCTAGTTGGAAGACAGGACAAATTTATCCTAGACCGACCAGACGATTCCAGGCCACTGGATTTGGGAAAAGAGGGTGGTGGTTGTTGATTAGGTTAACATTAGAAAGAGATGATTTCATAGGCAAAGCAATTCATTATTTTATTAGTTTATGTTCATACATTTATACGTCGAACGTTTTATGCCTATACGACCACATTGATATTATGATTGCTACGAAATTTGAAATATTAAAATAGTTTAATATTCTGAACCCGATGAAACTTTGAATTCCGAGATTTTTTTCAAAAAAACTATTTTAATTTCAAACCGTTAATCAACATATGTTTATGTCACGCACGATCACACAACTCCAATTGATCTAAAATTTGAAATCTTACAATAATATACTATTACATATTTTGTAAAATTATTTTCGTCGAAATTCCGAGGTCATTTGAGAAATGATTATTTTTATATGTTAAATTAAATCAATTAAATATAAATCGATTTCAAAACAATCAAACCCACTGATAATAAATTATTATTATTGCATATATCTAAATATAATTTTATGTAGCTTCAGGCTAAACAAATTTGAATTTTAAACTCCATAATTCAAATTTCAAGTTAAATCAACATCCAAATTCTCATTTTGAATAAATTCCAAGTCGTTAAATCTAAAAATTAATTGTTTTATGTATTTAAATTAATTAAATATTCATTATTAAAAATCTGGATTGTTACACCTACCCAAGTAATTTTTTCATTTGTCCACAGAACGCATCACATAAAAGAAAGCTCATCATCCATAAAAACATGAATTTAAAAACCCACTGAAGTTAGCCTCAAGGTAATTCACAAAGGAATAACAACTTTCCACAAAGTTGATTTATCGAAACACTAGATCCAATTTAGTATACAAGAGACGAAAATTGGGAATCATGCAGGATCACAAATCACGAAAGTGTTGGATCTAGATCAACCCTAGAGGGGGTGAATAGGGTTTATTGAATTAATTTGAGATATTAATTAATATCAAAAAACATAATGCTGCAGATAAAATAAATGCAGAAAATAAATAACATAGATTTTACCTAGCTTCGGCAAACCCTTCCTACTGCTGCAATCCCCAAGGTTTTCAGTAGGTGTTAAAAACAGATCTCACTTACAAAACCCTGTAAACTCGCAAACCATGCTCCTGTTCGAATCCTACGCTCAAAACCCTAAACTGATCTTCATCCCAAAGATCATATTTTCCCCTAACTACTAACCTGTAACTAGTAACTCCTAGCTGTTACAATCACTAGAAAACGGCTAGTTAAAAACTATAACTAGATGACCTAGTTCTTACAGAAAAACTAGAAAACACAAATGTCAATTTTCAAAACAAAGTAAAAACCACTCAAATTAAAATAAAATAAAATAAAACCCCTTTTCTAAATTAAAGCAAAATCGACCCCTTGTATACTCCTTTGCAAACCCTTGTCTTCAAAAAAATGTCGGTCGATCCTAAACCAAATTAGGGTTTCTCTTAAATCTCAAAATCTCGACTTTGGTTGCTGAATATAATTGTTCTCTGATGATCTTTGGTTGTCGTAGTTCTTAGTCGATGATTTGAGTTGCTTGCGACAGAAAATCAAGTGCGTTCTTTGATTTTATTTCTCTAAGCTCTTGAAATTGTGGTTTTTGATTTCCAATACATGCCGATGATGATTTGGGTGTTTTAAATAGGATTCTTAAATCCCAATTTCTCTGATTTCACATAAATAATTTTGATATGATTATTCCATGATCTTCTCTTGCGCGATTGTTGCGTGATTTTTTTTGTTGCCTTGATTTGATTATATCGGTCTTGGATCTACAACAGTGAAATGCTTGATTGAATTTTGTATAATCACATATATTTTCTGGAAATGTGTGATGCCCTTACCATTTTGAGTACTGGGGAAAATATACTTGCCAAACTTAACTCCGTAATCACATTGAAATGCTTTCTGGATTTTTTATAATCACATATGATTTCTGGAATTGTGTGATGCCCTTGCCATTTTGATTTCTAGAGAAAATCTCTACGTGATATTTGGTTAAAACTAGAAAATAATTTATCTACCCCTAAATAAGTTGTAGCCTAAAATATTGATTACTTGTCAAATTTGTCCATGCGTGATTGTTGCCATGCCATGGAAAAATGATTTATATCTTGAATTGTTCTTCCCCAAAATTCTTATTTCTGGACACATATAAATGATTCTCTAGAAATACTTGTTCCCAAAGATGTTTACCAAACTAGATACTATGATGGCAATCCATAATCAATTTGCCACTTTAATTCAGTTTAGCAAACAGTTTTCCTTTGTTTGGATTTGTGAATGTTTGGAAAACATTGACTTTTGTCCAAAATAAACTTGTAAAAATATGCTAGTTTCGAAGAATTCAAACAGGAAGAAAACTTCCCATTTATTGTTCCTAGTTGTGTGTGTTGTTCCATTTATGCTTGATTATCCTATACTCGCTTCACTTCCCAATCTGGATTGGTTATGGATCCTCATGTGTATTTGCTATGTAAAAAAAACTACCCAAAAGATCATGCGTGCCACTTGGTTACTTTGTTGTAGCTATTTTTGGTTTGCATGAGTTTGTATTTGCTTGGCCTTGACTTGACATAGCTTGTATTTCTGAGGCTCGACCATTTTGAGAATATGAGTCACTTGCTTTGTGCTTGTACCTGTTGCCAAATTTTCAGTCCCATGAATTTAGCTTGATACATTCTGCTGTTCAGTACAAGCTGTTGGATTTTGCTCACTTGAACTCATGGACTTGAAATCAAAAATAGAAACTGTGATTTCCTAATTAAAAATTTGATTGATAAAATAAAAATCCAGATCTCTTCTTGCTTTCCATATACATGTCTGTCCATGTTGACACTGCTATGTTTAACCGTGCTCAAATCAGTTTTGCCAAACTATTTTGGGCTCATCACGTTTGCAATATTCTCTGTCTATTTGTGAACACATGCTTGTATCCTATTGCTTGAGTCTGGGATGACCTGATTTTGTTGAGTCATGATGTATTTGGCACACTTTCACTTGTTGAGTCATGTTGACCTGAGATTGTTGACTTGATGGTTGTAGCTTGTTGCACTTGAACTTCAAACTAGCTCGACCACTTTGACACTGTCATGTTGGTATTTCATTGTTCCTCGACCATTTGGCTTGTCACGCACATTTGCATGTTTGACATGTTGCTTGTTCATTTTGGTCGATGCATGTCGAATCTATGTACTTGCACATTTATATATGTGTATATACGTACAACTGTATGTGTATATATGTATCCTCTGCATGTTATTTATATATGTGGGCTATTCAAATGACACACATGAAATTTATATCATCAGACCACTATAACTACGTTGTAGATGTTCAGAATCAGCTAATTATGATGCTGGTTCTGATCAGCAGACCACTGTAGTGTGTTGAGGCTGATATGTGAGAATTAGGATGCAGTCTTCCTTGTGGTATTCACAGTATATCACTGTGAATTTCACAAGCTGTCTAGACATAGATGGATGTCCATATAAATTGGATTAAGTCAAGAAAAATGATGAGAAACACACCAGAATTTAGAGGCAAATAAAAATTTAAAATAAACATTATATCTGCTAGAATTTAAAATTATTTCTGTTCCAGATTACTCTGTGTGTGTGTTTCTGTGACAGGTAAGCAGAAGACTACTGACAGTGATCCAGACAAAAGACAAGGACAGTGTCAGTGAATGTATCAGTGTATATATAACAGATAGTGAAGTGTGTGTATACAACTGTGTATATGAGTGTTTATACAACTGAGTGACTGAGAGAACTGTAGTGAGGAATAATGTATACAAATTAAATTGAATGTGAATGTACTGTATTTAAGTGAAATGTACGAATAGTGGAGTTATAAATTTGTACTATTGATATGTTGAAATAAAATATTATATTTAAATAAAATATTGTTTGAATATTTAAATTCTTGTGCACTAGTATTCTATTTAAATATAAATATTATATGTTGTATGTGACGTAGTATAACAGTACAATTATAAACACAATTATAATAATAAATATATGTTTGTTATCATCAAATAAAAATCATAGAATTGTTAGATAAAACGATCTCCCCGTACTGATGATGACAAACATAAGATTTTGAATATAATATTATTATAAATGATTTTGACAGTGAATTATTGGACTCCTCCTATTTGAATGCTCCCCCTACAACAAAAACTGCCTCCCTAAATATGTGCATGAATGAAAAATAATAATTGAAATTTTAAAATTAAAATATTCAAAGAATATCCACTCATCAATCAAAATCTTAAGTCATTTTTCCCCTCTTGTTATCATCAAAAGGATACAGAAATTAAAACAATGATGAAATAATTGACCAAAAATATAATATCAGCTTAAGAGAGGAAGAACGATCTTCATAAATCCCAATTAATCAAACAAAAATCATAATATTCTAAGAACTAGTGGCAAATTTCACATTGTAGAATGATGGATTTATGATAAAATTTATAAAAATGGAGAGAGTTTTAAAAAATACGATTCCATTTATTTTCCAATAAAATTTTGAAAATTGAGCACGAAAATAGTGATGGATTTGGACTACGATTAAAATTCAATTTAAGTGACACAATCAAATAATCTAAAATCCCAATAGCTATCAATCAACAAATCATAATATATCATAAAATATTAACACATTCCACAAATTAGAAAATGGATGGATAGGCTTGTTTTTACACACCAAGGAGGATTTCATATAAATTTTTATTTATCAAATTGTTTCTTTTTTTTCTTTTTCCTTTTTTTATTTAATAGCACACTGACCACGCATAACCAGATTTTGGATTTTTAAATGAGTTCAGTTGCAGCTTAAAAATAAGTAATTTCTTAACTATGCATGACTAGAGCTTGGAGTTTTAAATGAGGTTAGAGAAACACTTATGAATATTATATTTTTATTATTATCTGGTTCAAAAGAAAAACTCCTCAGTATATAAAACCAATATGGATGATAGAAATGTGGCAGGTACAGAAATAGTTTGTGAAATAAATTTCTAAACTAATCACATTATGAAATATGCTCAACTGCACTTGAATTCTTGAAAATTTTCGATTATCACTAGTTCTGAAAAATAATATAATCACAATTCCCTCACAAATATTTTCACTGTTTATTCAAGATGATTTTTTAAAAATATTAAACTCTCCACATTAATATAAAATCATGATGGATGGCAGAATGATGATGGACTAAGAAGATGTTCGTGAAATAACCACCAATTCAAAGATATTATAACAACTGTTCAGTCATCATGAAAATTTAAATAAAGTCTCCTCTTGTTGTGAATTATGATATAGTCATAACTCATCACATTTACAATAATATGATAATAATTTTGATGTGTTCTAAACACAGTTCAATTTGGTTATTGATTTCAATTTCTGGATAAATAATCAATAAATTATTTTAAAATTGAAAAATCAATTAGAAGAGAGATTTAAAAATACTTATACAAGATGAAAAATCAGTTAAAAAGAATCAAAACATATGAGTGAGAATCTTTCAAAGCATTTAAGGTTGATACCACTTGTTGTCTCTGCTAACGAGGATTTTAATACCACCCTGGTGGCTAAACGAAGATATTCCAGGCAACAGTATCCAATCACAAAGCCCAAGCAAATAATTTAACAATTCAGTTCCACTTTCTCAGAGAAGCAATCAATATTAACCAAAACAAGCAGTCGTTAAAACACATTTTTCAAATCAATATCAGAGCAACACAAAAATCAATTTCAAAGCAGACTTGTCAAGTCAATGTTTCATGGATATTTCTGACTGTAACAAAAGATGATTCATGATTCAAGATTAAAAATGCAGTTTATTTGAAATCATTTGGAGAAATATGAAAATCTGAAGATTTAATGAATCAATCACACCATATTATAAACTTCAAATCCAAGATATGTGTGAGATTCATGAAATCAACAATTTTAAATGATTTCAAACAATTAGATATTCAAGCCAAAAGATCATGAAATAACAATGAGTTTCAAGACTAGCTTTTCAATGAATTTTTCATCAAGAAATCAATTACTTCTGACAAGCATAAGAAAGAAAAAAATTCAGAATATTTACATCAAGCTTGAGAGATATTCATGATCGAAAGTTAAAACAGTTTATTCGAAATAACTTGAATAAATGTAAATTTGAGATACAAAGAATCAATCACATAGGATTACTAATTTCAAATCTAAGAATTGTGTGAGATTCAAAATATCAAAGAATTTCAATTGATTTCAACAAACAAATATCTAAGACAGATGATCATGAATGATAATGAATTTCAGGATGTAAACAATGATTCAAGCCAAATGTTTTTCAATTCAAAAATAATCAAGCCAATCCAAAAATCAATGAAATTATCACAACTAAAAAATAGTAGCGTGTTGTAATGGGTATAAATTTTCAAGCCTTTCCAAAATGAATTAGAAGAAACTCAAAACAGCAAAGGTGTGTGAAATTTGATTAATTTTTCAGATCTTCAAAAATTTAGAATTCAAATTAATAGTGTTCAAGATATGATAAGAATACTCCAGCACTATTAGGAATTCAGAAATAAAAAATAAACTTCACATTAATTGCAAATATTTACAATTTTGAATTCAAGATCTGGAAATTATTAAAACATGAGAGTTTTATACAAATGAAGCACATATCCAGAAAATCATAAATTCTTTAATTTGAACTTAAGATAGCTCAAGAAAAAAATATGGTAGTGTCAAATAAAATCAGAAAAATAAAATAAAATAAATAGAAGAGGTAGAAAGAGAAATAAACACAGAAGAATAAAAAATATATGCAAACGTGAGTCTAGAGATCATACCTGAAATTGACGTGAGCAAATAAATCTCTAACTCAAAACAATCTTGACCAAGGTACTCTGAATGTATCAAAGATACAGAATAACTTGAATGTAGTTTTTTTGCAAAGTTGATCCTCAACACTCCTTCGGTACCTAAGAATCTATAGGATCGAGTGGTCTAACAAAATTTGTAAAACCACTCACAGTTCTGTTCACATGTTTTGATACCCAAACTTTTTTGTACAACAATCCATCAGAATTTACTTTTGTACCCTTAGGAACCCAAATTTGTTTGAATTTAGTCAAAGTTGTTTTATTTCTTTTTGGGACCCAAGATGATTTGAATGGATTGTTACACAACCAGTTTTCATCCCATTTATGATTTAAAAATCCTTTGAAATTGCTAGAGTTTAAATTTTCGAAACGATCTTGTAACAACCCGTAAAATCTGAACCAATTTAAAAATTTTAAATTTGCCATTTTAGTGAATTTAAAATATTTAAAATAAATATTTTAAATAATAACGATGAAAAGTAGTTTGAATATATGTTTGAAAATGAATATAATTTCTTTGAATTATAAACAAGGCCTGAAATGGTGCGGTAGTTTCAAAATTTCAATTCAAACTTTGACTGACTGTACCGGGTGCAAAATAAAACGAATTTTAGTGAAACCAAAAATATTTAAATCTGTTAGTGAATATCTTTCTAAAGAATCTGAAAAATCGAAGTTTCGTAGCGGGAGTCAAAAGTTGTGGCCAAATGAATTTTCAGAAAGGTCGCTATAGAATTTATATAGCCCGTGAAAATAGACATTTTGCAAACGACCTCGGAATTCGACGAAACCACTTTTGTTGGATCCGGGACGTCAAGTTATTACTAGGTTTCGAATTTCATAATTTTTGAAGTTAATATGTGAGCGTGGCGAAGAAAAATGTGTTTGGTGAATTTTAGTTAAATTGGATCGACCAGAAAATGGCCATTTTTCAAACGGTCTTAGAATTCAACGAAACTAGTTTTGTTGGGACCGTATCGTCAAAACATAGCTAGATTTATTTTTCTGGAATTTTTCAAATCAGTTTGTGGCCTTGGCAAATTGAAATGTACGTCGTTGAAATCGAATATTGAAAGTTTTATATTTTAGTTCGAAGGAAAACTGACTGAAACAGTCGAATGGGCCTTCGAAATATATCTCATTGTGTTCGGAATGGGGGTATTTGGCTGAGGACGACAGTCGTTGGGTTTGGATTGGAGGTCGTAGGAGATAAGGGGTATTTTAGAAATTTAAAAATATATAAATAAAATAAAAAACCCTCATTGGCCAGAACATTTTCTCTCTCCCCGATATGCCTTCGACCAACGACGGAAATCATTCAAAACCTTCTCTCCTCAAATCTGATCAATCCACGCAATAAAATCACGAGCGCCAATAGAGTTTTTTTGTAGTTCTGCCAATTCCCTTCAAATCCATATAAGATTTGCAATTTATCGTTGCTTCGTTCGGGAGATACGGGTCTCGAAAGTCGAGCCCTTTCCAACGCCGCCGCCGTCGATTGTGACCACCGAAGTAGGCCCCGCTTCAGGCGCCAGTGCGCCTCTCCTTGCACTTCTTCGTGGTGATGGTCGATCGTCCTATCGATCCACGGATTACACGAAATCGCAAACCTAGTTTTGAACATTTCAGAAAGGTAACGACTGCTTTTATTTTAAACTATTCTATAGCACTTTAAAGCGCTACGGTTTATGATTTCACTGTAAAAATCATATCTTTTTGCTATGTTGACGAAATCCAGTGAAATAAGAGACAGTGGACTCGTGTGAACGTCTTCTACATTCTAGAAGAGACCGCATATTTTTCTGAGCCTTCTGTTATTTTTGGTGGAGTGGAACCCAATATGAGATTTCTAATTTATAAACGATATGGAAAACAACGATGTATAAATTATATAGTCGATGTATGAATTATATAAGCGTTGTACACCTCATGTATAAGCATTGTATAAGTTGTATGTTCGATGTATAAGTTATATATGCGTTGTGAAAATTATATGCGCGTTGAAATGAATTGAAGTGAATTGAAATATATTTATATACGAATATATATATATATATACTCCCCTCGTCCATAGACCATGGACGATATTTATTGGTTGTGATATTGTTTGGATTATTTGGTTGATGTGAAATTTGGTGAATAATGCGAATGGTTGATAAAATTGTTTGTGGTTGAGAACGATTGACTGTGGTTGAAAAATACCCATTTGTGGTTGAAAACAAAATTAGAATAAGTTGTGGAAATGAAAGAAAACATGCTCGCTTGCATGCGAATTAGATGCATGAAATCCCCATTGTCAAAAACCGCATGGTTTTAAGGTAGAGCGAGGAGCCGTACATCGACACGGTCCCGGTTTTAACTACCCTGCCGTTATGCTGTCAAAATTTTCAATAATATTCATGTGTTGGAATTATTTTCATGTGTTGAAACTATATTCGTGTGTTGAATAGAAATTCATGTATCGAATAGAAATTCATGTGTTGAATGAGTTCGTGTTTTAAAATAAATTGTTTTACAATAAAATTCACATTTTTATTATATATATAGCCTATATAAAATATTAGTATTTTAAATAAATTGTTTTAACACCAAAAATAACATTTTTACCTTATGTATAGACTATATAAAATAATCCTGTTTTGAAATAAATTGTTTTACAATAAAAATCACATTTTTATTATATACATCAACTGTAGAGAATATTTATGTGTTGAATAAAGGACTAGAACGATAAAAATCATATTTTTATCGTATGTGAAGTCAAAAACATTCATGTGTTGAATATATAGATTGAACAATAAAATCTACATTGTTATTGTGAATATGAAGTGTTAAAAATATTCATGTGTTGAATAAATATTTTTGATGATAAAAATATCATTTTTATCAAATATATAAAGTGGATATGGTTTTGAAATCGAAGAAAGAATTATATTTATATATATCTATATAAATATAATTAAAATATAGTAAATAACGAAGCTGGAGTTCGTGTTTTAAAACCGTGATTTCAAATGATTAGTGTGGGAGATCCGACCATCGGATTTTCCCGAAACCACAACCGCTGGGTTTGCCTTGGAAATATCTTTCCAACGGCACCAACTTTGTAAAGATCCAACGGTTGGATTGTCCGGAATTTCTAATTCAAAACTGAAGAAAAATAGTGCCAGAATCGATTATAATTATATACATATAAATATAATTAAATTAAATCGAATAACGACGCTGCAGTTTGTATTTTGAAATTGTAACTTCAAACGATTAGTGCGGGAGATCCGTCTGTCGGATTTTCCCGAAACTGAAACCGTTGGATTCATTTTGAAAAGATCTTTCTAATAATATAAAATTTGTGAAGATCCAACGGTTAGATTTTCAGATATGTGTAAATCAAATCTGGAGAAAAATAGCGCCACGGCCGTGTTATAGCCTGAAGCATCGTTTGAATGAATTGGCTATTTTTAAATAAATAAAAATAGTGATAAACCATGATAAAATATTATAAACGATATGGAAATAAACCGAATTTGCTCGGTTTATGTGATATTTGATGGTTGAATGTATTTGGCGTGAAAATTACATCAAAGAACATAATTAGTGATATCGAATTATTTAACCATTGAAATGAATTGATTTGAAATTCTAAATATACGTGAATTGTTTGAAAAGGCCGAGTTAATTATCATTTCAAATAATTGTTCGACGAGTGAAAGTCGAAGAGATGAAGACGGTGCAAGATCGATGATCTTCATGTCGAATAGAGGGGTGCTACAGATGCTCATGATGGGAGTAGCTACCTTGACGGGGCTGAAGTGGTAGCCACCCGGACGTACTTGTTGATTGTACGGATATGCGAGGTATTGAGTGCCTTCGGTTTCATTCAGACCCAGAACAAACGTGTAACTGGACTGTGTGTCTGACATTGGATTTTGTTCTATGCTGATTGATCTCTATTAAATAAATATCTGTTTGGCGGCGGAGAATTTATTCTCTTGCTTAACACCCTTCTCTGAGACGTACGAGCTTAGAGGTTATATATGGATAGAAATCAGTCGCATGGAGTGAATTGCCTGTGTGGCACGCCTAAGTGGCAGATGATCAAGGCTTCTTTTGAAAAGCAAAGTCTTGTGGTTGATGATCAAAGCAAGGCCTGTGTGGCATAGCTTTGTGTATAACATGAATTCGCGAGCCTCACACCCCGGTATGAACCAGAAACGGGAGAGGATGATAGGGAGGACATGCGTCTCTTTCTAGCAAGAGGTGGTGTCAGTGACCTACCAGCCCTGCCATTTATATTATTTTCACCTGTGTGGTTGTTGGAATGCGAGGTACCTCGGAATTGGAGTCATTGGGCTCATTTATGCCCCATAGGGTGGGGGGACATATTGTCCAGGGTTTAAGTTTAATTCACATCGAGTGGATCGGCCCTGTTGCTCCAAGGCTTGCCTGCACACTTGCTTGAGACATGGTAGACTAGATTGTCTCGAATTCGTTGAGGACTATCTTTTGCCTCGGTTCATGACGGAAATCCAATTTCCAAATTAGTCACCGTCCGGTTTTGGTTGTATACCTATATATGGCGACATAGTGGTATGGGGCATTAATGCCATCTATGATTGATAGTTATGATTGAAATTGTTTTTGAAACATATATACACTAGCAATAATATCAAATGATTTGTTTTGCTCGTATCAAGCATATTTTGGCCATTATAAGGTAAAACTCTATCCTTCGGTTTGTATTGCATTGTGTGATGGGAACTGAGTCTTATAATGGCTTTATTTTTGTAAAAAGCATTGCGATGTTTAGAAGATAATTTGTTTTAAAGCACTGGCAATCCAATGGAGTAAACCCATTCTGCGAATGTGGCGTGGTCCTGTGATTGGCCTTATTTGAAAATGTGTTAAGTAGATTTCTCATACCAGTCCCATGATTGACTCGTAGTTTGTTTCACTTGCAAACTCGGGTGCCCCTATTTCTACACGGAAAGCCTTGTATTCAGGTTTTAGCAGGCTCTTTTTGGATAGCTGGAGCTGAAGATGGATTCTATCATTTATCTCTTTTTATGTTGTTCAACTCGTGTTGTACATATTATGTTTTCTTTTCCACTGTAGACATTTTATGTATAGCTGAACTGTATTTTGTACTAAGTATTATCCTATATACTGTGTAACTCTGATGATTATATTTATCCAGTGTATTCTATTGTACATTATCTGGTGTATTTATTTATTTCTGTTCTGCTATTATCAGTTTATGTGTTATATTCTAAAGATTACCCTTGCCACCGTCTAATCGGGGTTTAGGGTCGTTACAATCGTGGTATCCGAGCTTGGTTAAACTTAGTTCTGGAATATAACATATGAACGAACTCGTCAGAAATAGAACCAGTAGTGTTCTAGGACGAGTAACTCATTACAGATAGGGTCAGTAATATCCTAGTATGAGTATAGCAGAATGAAATACATA
Source organism: Allium sativum (assembly GCA_030737875.1). Taxonomy (NCBI): domain Eukaryota; kingdom Viridiplantae; phylum Streptophyta; class Magnoliopsida; order Asparagales; family Amaryllidaceae; genus Allium; species Allium sativum. Next base: position 265,525,115 of record CM060913.1, read on the forward strand.
CTGATAGACACATTTACATTCAGGTATATGTCTCTATGTTTTAAAATACCTTTTCTGTTGGCCTAACACTTTGTCTGCTATTTGCAGCCATTGAAAATGAGTGACAGAAGTAGAAGAGGTAGGTTGGAACCAGATTTAGAAGCTCTACTTAAGAAATATAGAAATATGGGTGGAGTACCATTCTTGGGCAAAGAATCTATTGCTAAAACACAAGTTTGGATTCGTTCTGCTGAGAAAATCTTTGAAGGATTAAAGCTAAGGGATGACCAGAAAAGATTACTGGCATCTTGGGCACTCAAAGATGAAGCTTTGTTCTAGTGGGATTTGATTATTAAAGATAATCCAGAAGGTGATATCACATGGGATAGATTCAAAGAGCTTTTCAGTGAAAAATTTAATCCTCCAGAAGCAACTGAGCGGTTATGTGATGAATTCTACTATTTGATACAAGGAGATATGAATATCCCAGAATATCATAAGAGATTCAATGAACTTTCTCATTTTGCTCTGCATCTGATTCATGATCCAAAGCGGAAGAATCTGAGGTTTATAAACGGTCTTCAAAGAAAATACCAGAATAAAGTAATGGGGCATGTGAAGCTTCCTTTTTTTGAAATGATATACATGGCCTTCCAGTATGAGGATCTCGATAAGAAAGGTATGTTGCGAGACGAAGAGGAAGTCAGTTCTAGTAGCAAAAGAAAATTCAAAACTGATAGCCCAGAGACAAGTACGTAACCTGGGGTAAGTACAAAGTCTGAAGGCAATAAAAGGCCAAGGGCCAGTCAAAAAAAGGTTAAAGCAGTCGTATGTTTAAAGTGTAATCAGCAAGGGCATTCGATGAGGAACTGTGAATCTTCGAACAAGCGAAAGAAAAATGGAGAAAAATCTAAGAAGTTTCAGTAGGATAAAAAATGCCATAAGTGCCTCCAAGAAGAAAATATTGCAAGGCATTGCCAGCTCTCAAAGAAGTCTGAAATAGTACATGTCAATGAAATGGAGGAAACTCCAAGACCCTCAGATAGTCAGGGAAGGCCTGATGTTTTGGAAGGCACACTTACTATCAAAAACATTCTGGTTAAAGTACTGTATGATACAGGCGCATCGCGAAGCTTTATTGCAAAGAATGCGGTTAAGAAACTGGATCTGAATCTGAGAAAGCTCAAAACACGCATGACTGTGTAACGGCGCGATTTTCGACCCTCCGAAAACCGTGTCATTATTGAAAGAAATTAGAAGATGAGATAGAAAAGATAGAACTAATAGAATAGAAGAATAAGAAGTTATCAGAAATCTCACAGCGGAATTTAAAAATACAAATATATTACATCATAGGGTCTGATACATCATAATACATCAACAACTTACATCATCATAGTACATAATAATACATCATGATATGGAAATACAAATCTAACTGGATACATAGGTGTAGTTAAAACTACTAGACTTGTCCTGCAACTTGAACTTCGTGAGGTTCCATTTGCCAACCTGAATTACTTGCCTACTCATAATAAATATTATGAGTACCCAAGAGTTTAGGGAAAACACAGAAAATAAACTCCAGGTCAGTCAGGGGACTGGTGTGAGTAAACACAGTTAAAAAGATGTAAACAGGGAAATAAGGAATAAGGTGTTCCGTTATTTATAGGTTCAATCAATTAGAAATCTTAAGCCCAACTCCATAACTAACATATGGAAAATGACCCTTGTATTTTGATATCAAAACGTTTGATATTTACGATAGTATTTATCAAATAAATAATCATCTAGTGAATCGCTTGCATCTCACGTTCACGTACATAGAATAAAATCTAAAACCGTCGAGTGCTTATTGGAATTTGGTTTCTAACTGACAGGGTATGGGAGCACCCACCGATCAGTGTACTCTAGAGAAGATACACTGGGGTTCAACAAGAACATCCTGCAACCCGGCCACACATGACCGTCCACTCATTTAGCTTGAGTGTAACGAATATATTACCACCTCCATGGTTGGGAATGACCCACCGATTACCAAAGGTAACAGAAGTGAAAACAGATTAAGAAACAAAAGGAGTTTACTCTAGATGGTGATAATATACCCTGCTTGGGTATGACCCAACTAGCCATGCTGCCTAGCCCAACTATTGTCTTCCTCGGTTGGTGAGGTTTGAAGTCACGTTACCGTTTGACGGGTTATTCTTCAACGTCTTTGAATATCACACCGTCCTATCTGACAGATCACTCATTTGTTTCCACAAACATATTCTGGGTATAAGGCTAAAGAAACGAATCTCTCCGCCACCAACATAATACACTTATGTAAAGTAGATGTGTACAATCTGATCGATATATGTTGTCAGACATCCGACTGTTCGGATCTGTTCTGGGATTTAACAGACCGTAGACACTATCTTGAAATAGTCCTTGCATTCTTCATCTTTATCGATTTCCGGTATACGTCGTAATATTCGAGTGGAAGTGGAAATGTGAAATTCCAGACTCTTCGAAACGATGTACAAAAATATCTTTTATAGTCGGTAATTTATTATCAGCTTAACCGTCTTTAATTCAGTTGCACATCCTGTATTTCTAATTATATAATAGTATATAATTCTCTGGTTCATATCTGGATATCTTAAATATCATTTACGATTGTATAGTTAAAGTGTGTGCGACGCACACAAGATGTTTTACAGTTTTTATCAATATCTGCAGGTGTATAGAAAAAGCCCGTGCTACGCACACGGTGTTTTATCTTACTTATCACCGATTGTCAGACGATGTTTTATACTCCGATTTGATTTGTCAAATATTTATTTCTTTTATTTAAACTTAAATAAATTGTTTATAATTTATTTAAATTGGATTATCCTTTAAAACTCAGGTTCTAACTCGACGAACTTCTTCGAACAACTTTGATTCTGGGACCTCACTGTCGTCTTGACTGTGCCACTGGTTTACGCCATATTAAATAAAAACTATATTTTTATTTAATTAAATTAATTACTGATTAATTTTATTTATTTATTTGATTTAATTAAACTTGATTTAATTAAATTCTTGGATCTTAGAATCGGTTTTCTCTTGCATTGCCAAGTCGGATCTGGCATCTCCAATCACGTGATCACCAAGGGGTGATCACTCGTTTTTACTTGCCAAACCAACCGATTTCTAGCTTGCCAAAAATCCTTGCCCAGCCCCTTGCCATGCCTCTCTAATCAGCTTGAAACCATTGTGAATCCACACGAAAAATACAGGTGATTCCCTTGCCAAAAACTCGTGCCAGATCTCCTGTCATGCCGCCCCGATCAGCCACAAAACACTGGGAAATCCACTCAAAATCAACGTGCCAACCCCTTCTCTTCCTTCTCCATTTTCTTCTTCGATTTCCTTCTCCAACGTGCATGGCTGTGCACGTACACATCACCATCCGTCATCATATCGCCACCGAACCACCACCCACAAATTCTCTTACCACCACCGATCATCTCTAACCAATCACCACCACCATCCATCACCTCCTCCTTGAAATCACCTTCTAAGATTTGTTTACAGATAACTGCTTCGAAAAACGCTCCACCTAAACCGACCTCGACCCGCCTCCTCCGACCACCGGAGCATCTCGCACCGCCGCCATCAGATCCGCCATGACCCAACGCCGCTCCACGCTCCACCCTGGCCCACTCGATCGCCTGTAGACCCCACACGACGCCTTTAAAACAATCGAACCCATTTTGCCTCCAAAAACACAAATCGAGCTCGTTAGCTCGAATCACTCGCTGGAAAAATCATTGGGTATTTTTCCTATGATCACCGATGTCTCCACCTCCTCCACGCTCCACGACTTGGCCATCACCCTCGTCGACCGTCGGAATTTGGTCAATATGTCATTTTCGGCCATCTCAAGCTTTCTCCCTCATCCCAACGTTTAAAATCGTGAAACCACTTTTAAAAATCATCATTTTGTTTGTTGATTACATTCATATCTCTGTAATTCAATTCTACGATGTTTGAAAATTCGGTGATTAAGTTTGAGACAGAGAATCATATGTTTCTTGCTGTTTTCTTGTTTCAAATATATATAGATGAGGTTTGTTCTTGCTACAATGTCCATATATATTTTCGTATACAAGTTTAACTCATAAATATACCGATATAGCTTGTGTTTTGAGATCATCAAGGTATAGTTAAATAAACAGAGGTGTTTGATCTTGACAGCAAACAACAGCAGTATTCCTTTGATCAAGTTTTAAGTGATGAACTCATTACTATTTTATAAACACTTGCATACATGGTTTACTGGTGATATAACTTGATGTTTTAGCATCTACAAGGTTGATAACAACATGATAGAACTTGCATTGACATATATGAACATGAAAGCACAAACTGTTTACAGTAAAACATGAAATCAAACTTGAACTTAGTGAGGTTTACTCACTTGAAAAGCTTTCACAAATTTCTTGTTGTAGATGGTTTTTGTTTCAGCAAAGTGTTCTTGTGTTTGTGAAAGACGATTTGCATGGATATGATGGTGTATTTATAGGCCAACTTTTCTCTTTAAACAATAGTTTTTCCCTTATGCTTTTAACAGTAAAAAACCACGTCTTCTACCTACCCCTTTCTCTCTCATTTGAATGGCCCAACATTATACAGCATGTTTTAAAGTACTTTCCACAAGAGATATTTCTACCAACGTTTCCTTGGTCTCCTCTAAGTACAAGACTATATGCTTTCATTAAATGCTCCCCTTGCTTGCATTAAATGCTCTCAATACTTACCATCACAAAACTTAAGAGAAAAATAGTTTTCCTCTTTGATATTTTGTTTGTCTTCATTATTAGTTCAGCCGCAAGTAATAGTGTAGGGATTAGGTGATGATTAAATTCAAATCTATTTCTAAATGATGGGGTTTTGGACTTGATTTTGTTTAAAGGTTGGACTATACTTCTTGCAAATGAACTTGGTGTATATATATACTTATATATATACTTAGGCCGTAGCATATGTATATAGAAATATATATATATGCCTATACTTTTCATGCTATACTTATATATATAAATATATAAATATATAGGTGTTAATCTCATTACTTGTTTGCTTAGTATATGACAACTTATACATGTTAGTTGTAAAATAGGAATTTCCATACTTATTTCATGTTGCTAGCTTCCCTACACTTCCTAATGTTATAAAATGTGTCACCATTATTTCTTAAGTTGTTAAAACATTTAGTTAATATATCTTGTATATATTAGGTTATTGTGTAAATCATATATGTATATACATACATATAAGTGATTATACATATTTAAATTGGTTGAGTCTTCTAGATACTTTTAAATTTCCTTATTAAAATGAATGTCAGAAGCTTGAAAAAAATCCAGCCATTACAGACTGTCCATAATCCGGTTGGGGGTTCCCTCAATCTTAGTTGGATTTGCAGGGTGCCTGTTTCTTTTTCCAGTTATCGGTTCCCTACCATTGCAATCGTCATGAATTTTACCGAATTTAATCTTATTCTGGGATTGGATTGGTTAACCAAATACGAAGCTGAGGTTAAATGCGCTGAGAGAGTTGTAAAGGCAAAGGCTAAATTAGGGAATTGTATAACCATTCCATGTGAAGGCCCGAATTCTGATAGAAAAGATTTTTGGTCATCTTTAGATGTTTCTCCTGCTCAAATAGAACCTGTTCCTGTCGTTCCAGAGAATATTCCGGTCGACACTAGAAATATCCCTATTGTCAAGAACTATGCGGACGTGTTCGAAGAAGTTGTTAGTTTACCTCCGCAGAGAGAAATTGATTTTAAAATCTCTTTAGTTCTGAATGCAAGGCCAGTAGTTCATGCTATTCGAAGAATGACCTTGAAAGAGAAAGAAGAGTTAGATAATCAAACTAGACAGCTAGTATGGAAGGGTCTAATCAGGCCTAGTTTCTCTGATTGGGGAGCAGCAGTGGTATTTGTCCCAAAGTCAGACAGTACTCTCAGACTATGTGTAGTTTATCGTGACTTGAATAAGCAGACGTTGAAAAACAAATATCCATTGTCGCGGATTGATGATTTATTGGACCGATTGAATGGAGCACTAGTGTTTTCACGAATGGACCTAGCTATAAGTTTCCATCAACTTCGTATTGCCGAAGAGTGTGTTCCTTTGACAACATTCAGGGGTCCAGACTTATTCTATGAGTGGTTAGTAATGCCGTTCGGCTTATGTAACGCTCCGACTTATTTTGTCGATCTAATGAACCGAGTATTCAGAGGAGTATTGAATAAATTCATTCTGGTTTTCATTGACGATATACTGATCTTCTCTATGTCAGAAAGCGAGCACAAAAAACATTTGGAACAAGTGTTAGAAATTCTCAGAAAGAATGTGTTGAAAGCAAAGTTTTTCATAAGTATATTCTGGCAAGAAGAAGTCAAATTTCTTGGCCACGTCGTGTCAAAAGAAGGAATTTCAGTGTATCCCAGTAAAATCACTGCTATTCAAAATTGGAAACAGCCTCGTACGCCCACAAAAGTTAGAAGTTTTCTCGGATTGGCCAGTTATTATCGGAAGTTCGTTAAGAATTTTTCGAAGATATCCAGTCACTTGACCAAGCTTACTAAGAAACATTCGAGATTCAACTGGACTCCCGAATGTGAGGCAGCTTTCCAGGAGCTAAAGTTAAAATTGACGACTGCTCTAGTGCTCACAATTATTGACGGCAATCAGGACTTAAAGGTCTGGACCGATGCTTCTAAAGAAGGCCTTAGCGCGGTGTTAATGCAAAGAGGCCATGTAGTCGCTTATGCTAGCCGTCAATTGAAACCACATGAAAAGAATTATGTAACTCACAATCTAGAATTGCTAGCTATCGTGTTTGCTATGAAAATCTGGAGGCATTATCTATTGGGTGAGAAGTTGAATTATACACTGATCATCAATCGTTGAAATATTTATTCACCCAGAAGGATCTGAATATGAGGCAGCAGCGTTGGTTAGAATTTCTCGTAGCTTATGATCTAGATATTTTATATACTCCGGGAAAAGCCAATGTAGTAGTTGATGCGCTCAGCAGGAAGAATGTGATCATCGCCAGTATTATCATCACCCCATCGTTGATTGATAAAATAGCTATTCTTCAGAAAGACGATAGTTTCATTAAGGAGATGATCATAAGAATTCAAAAGGGCGAAGTCTCCAGTTTCCAAGTGGATGGCGCAGGAGTTCTGAGATTGAAAGTTAGAATTTGTGTTCCTGACAACATTGAGCTCAAAAGAGAAGTATTGGACGAGTGTCACAAGTCCAAGTTGTGTATCCACCCAGGGGTTAGTAAAATGTATAATGATCTCAAACAAACTTTCTGGTGGAAGGCAATGAAAAGAGATATCTCTATATATGTTAGCCGGTGTTCTACTTGTCAACAAGTCAAAAGCGATCAGCAGAAGCTCACTGGATTGTTGCAACCTTTGGAAGTTCCAGGAGGGAAGTGGGAACAGATTTCTATGGATTTCATAGATGGTTTGCCCAGAACCAGGAAAGGAAATGACGGTATTTGGGTGATCGTAGATCGTTTCACGAAGACCGCCCATTTCATACCTGTCAAATCGAATAAAACTGCTCAGAGTCTGGCGCAGGTATATTTCAAGGAAATTGTTAGACTGCACGGAGTTCCCATGAGCATCGTTAGTGATCGTGACCCCATTTTTGCCAGTAAGTTCTGGGAAGCATTCCAAGCAAAATTGGGAATGAAACTGAACTTGAGCACCGCATATCATCCTCAAACAGATGGCCAAACTGAGAGGGTGAATCGTATTCGTGAAGATCTATTGCAAGCGTGTATTATTGATTTTGGCGGATCATGGGAAAACCACTTACATTTGGCTGAATTGTCATATAGTAACAGCTACTAGGTGAGCTTAAAAATGTCACCATTCGAAGTATTGTATGGTAGACCGTGCCGATACCCTGCTTGTTGGGTTGAACCTGGTAACAGACTTGTATTGGGGCCTGATATGATTCGCGAGGTTGCGGATAAAGTCGATTTCGTTAAGGAAAGATTACTCGCCGCTCAAAGCCGACAAAAGAGCTATGCAAAAAGAGAAGAAGAGATGAAGACGGTTCAAGACCGATGATCTTCACATCGAATGGAGGGGTGCTACTGATGCTCATGATGGGAGTAGCTACCTTGATGTGGCTGAAGTGGTAGCCACCCGGACGTACTTGTTGATTGTACGAATATGCGAGGTATTGAGTGCCTCCGGTTTCGTTCACACCCAGAATGAATGTGTAAATGGACTATGTGTCTGACATTGGATTTTGTTCTGTGCTGATTGATCTCTATTAAATATATATCTGTTGTGGTGGAGAATTTATCCTCTTGCTTAACGCCCTTCTCTGAGACGTACGAGCTCAGAGGTTATATATCGATAGAAATCAGTCGCATGGAGTGAATTGCCTGTGTGGCAGATGATCAAGGCTTCTGTTGAAAAGCAAAGTCTTGTGGTTGATGATCAAAGCAAGGCCCGTGTGGCATAGCTTTGTGGATAACATAAATTCGCGAGCCTCCCACCCCGGAATGAATCAAAAACGGGAGAGGACGACAGGGAGGACATGCGTCTCTTTCTAGCTAGAGGTGGTGTCAGTGACCTACCAGCCCTGACATTTATATTATTTTCACCTGTGTGGTTGTTGGAATGCAAGGTACCTCGGAAGTGGAGTCATTGGGCTCATTTACGCCCCATAGAGTGGGGGGACGTATTGTCCAGGGTTTAAGTTTAATCCACATCGAGTGGACCTGCCCTGTTGCTCCAAGGCTTGCCTGCGCGCTTGCTTGAGACATGGTAGACTAGATTGTCTAGAATTCGGTGAGGACTATCTTTTGCCTCGGTTCATGACGGAAATCTAATTTCCAAATACGACACCGTGCGGTTTTGGTTGTATACCTATATATGGCGACATAGTGGTATGGGGCATTAATGCCGTCTATGATTGATAGTTATGATTGAAATTGTTTTTGAAACATATATACACTAGCAATAATATCAAATGATTTGTTTTGCTCATATCAAGCATATTTTGGCCATTGTAAGGTAAAACTCTATCCTTTGGTTTGTGTTGCGTTGTGTGATGGGAACTAAGTCTTATAATGGCTTCATTTTTGTAAAAAGCATTGCAATGTTTAAAAGATAATTTGTTTTAAAGCACTGGCAATCCAACGGAGTAAACCCGTTCCACGAAAGTGGCGTGGTCCTGTGATTAGCCATATTTGAAAATGTGTTAAGTAGATTTCTCATACCAGTTCCACGACTGACTCTTAGTTTGTTTCACTTGCAAACTCGGGTGCCCCTATTTCTACACGGGCAGCCTTGTATTCAGGTTTTAGCAGGCTCTTTCTGGATAGCTGGAGCTGAAGATGGTTTCTATCATTTATCTCTTTTTATGTTGTTCAGCTCCTGTTGTACATATTATGTTTTCTTTTCCGCTGTAACTCTGATGATTATATTTATCCAGTGTATTCAATTGTACATTATCTGGTATATTTATTTATTTCTGTTCTGCTATTATCTGTTTATGTGTTATATTCCAAAGATTACCCTTGCCACTATCTTATCAGGGTTTGGGGTCGTTACAGATCTTTTTCAAAAAAGTTTGAAGGATTTTTAAAACCATTTGAATTTTGGTTTTCAAAAACATTAATTTTCCCAAAGCCAGGACCATGTTTATTTCCAACAGAAACTTGGTTTTGCAACAACATATTCAACAATTTTTCCCTATTAGAAATTTATCCAAAGTTGATTCTAATTGTTGAATTTTGGATTTAAGATTTCTATTTTGTTTTATTAAATTTGAGCAATGATTTATAGCGATCTTTTGTTCAGCATTGGACTGTTTCAAAACCAAAATCTCATTTTCAAGTAATTTAATTTTAGCTTGGGATTTAGTGATTTCAAATTCAATATTTTTTTGTTTTCAAACTCAATTTAATTTTGGCTTGGGATTTAGTGATTTCAAATTCAATTTTTTTTTTCAAACTCAAGTTTTCCGGAGTCTTTGAATGTCGTAATTTTGTTTTCAAGCTCTTTTAAAATCATATCACTTTTCAACAAGTTTTCTTTTTCAGCAATTTCATGTTTGGAATTTTTGATGACCTTAAAATTATTAAATTCTTTTTACAAAGAATTGTTTGATCCTTTTAACTCAATATCGTTATCTTTTAAAATCAAAATTTCCTCTTCAATCTTTTGAATGTTTATTGAGATGAACGAGATCAGATTTCAATTTCAAACAATCCTTACAATCAGAATTTTCTAATTCCATGACATTTGAATGTTTTGATTCCAAACAATTATTTTTGCTGTTCAACTCATGATTTTAGATTTTAAAGATTTGTTTTTCTGATGGAGATTGTCAACAGTTTTTGTTAAATCAACACACATATATACCAAATCTTCATATGACAAATATTCAAACTCATTGTTCGTTGAGTTTCAATCGTCTGATCTACTTGAATTTTCGTCTGTTTCTCCTTTCTTGCATATATCTGAATCTGAATTGAAACTATGGGGTTTTGACCTGCTGTTGTCAATTCTTCCATACTTCATGTCGAGAGTATTCCAGATGTAATATCCCAGAAATTTCGACAACCGCTATATTGAATTAATTAAAGATTTAACTATGAATAATCAATTTTATATTGGTACTTGAATTAGAAATTTAAAATTGAATATATGGTTGAAATTGAATGCAATATTTAGTTCAGAATGGTTAGTTGAAAATTAAATGTTTAATGTTTAAATTTTGGATTGAATTTGGCTAGATATTTGAAACGGATTTAAAATTCGATTGGAAAAGATAAATGGTTACAATTAAAAATAAACGTTATTAACGAATAACATTAAATAAATTTGGAAATTTTATTTGTCAAAATATAAGGAAAATCGGCTTATATATATGTGTATTTGTGCATATGAATTTTTGGTGAACGAACGGAATTAAATCAGTGAACCAATAAATAATTTAGAAATAAAAATAACGATGGAGTCGGAGTACGACCAGAATAATTTTATTGAGTCCAGAGCGCAAAAACGAAGAGATAGGTATAATTTTTGTTGTGTTGACAGTATGAATATAAAGCGTTCAAGGAGAATTTAAGGTTCATTTAAAAATTTATTTAAATATCATTCATCAGTTATCCTAAATATAACCCGCCTCGGTAATAAACTACACCGACCTACTTCTGAATACTGCCAATATGTATACCTTTTTGATTGACTTCGTTCTTACCTTTTCCGTCTTCTATAAAAATCGATCCTTTCCCCCAAAAGTCTTCAGAAACAAAATTCATTCTTTTTCCCTTTTAATGACCAAAGCCTGAGTGCTCATTACCCCTAAAAATTCAATCGCTCGCTTCTTCTGTTCTAGAACCCATATGCTAAAATACAAGATCGAGTTTCCTTAAATACTTTCAGATGAAAAGATCGTATCTTTCTTTCTGATTACAATGACAAAAACCCTAAATTTGTTTTTCCAAATTGATTTTTCCCGTGTCAACTTTAATGACCACCGCATCTCACTCACGCCACTGTCGAATACTCCAAGGTGCCGCCTTCCAATCAAAGCAAAGCCGCATCACCTCCTTCCACTGTATCTCTCTCGTGCAACCGAGAATCACCATTTTCATTCCTGTAGCTCTACAAACCTCTGGCTCGGCCGTTGTCACACCTTTCTTCCTATTCATCTCCGCCAAGCAGGTGAGCATCTCACCTACGCCACTGTCGAAGACTCCAAGGCGTCGCCTTTCAATCAAAGCAAAGACACGTAACCTTCTTCCACTGTGTCTCTCTCGTGCAATCAAGAATCACCATTTTCATTCCTGCAGCTCCACAGACCACTGCCTCAGTTTCTTTCGTTGTCACACCTTCCTTCCCATTCGTCTTCGTAGAGCAGGTGAGCATCTCACTCACGGTTAACGCCTAATTCAAGTATTTCAATTTCAGTAGAAAACTAAATTCAGGATAAAAAGATTTGGGAATTAAATTGTGTAGCTGTCGCACTTTATTGTTGATCGTTGGTTGTGAGTTGCTGCAAGGTTTTAGAATGGGTTATTTGGAAATTTTGGAAATTTTTGACTATGTAAATATGTATAGATCAACACATATGTATATGTGTGGTTCCATGTGTATATACATATTGTTACTGCACATATACACATGTATTTCATTACTTTACAGCTCGAAATGTTTTTACTTTGTTTATTTGTGTCATGCTAAGTTCAAATGTGATGTTCCCTTGTTACCTGGCTAAAACTGCACATTTTGTTCTATGTTTCTCATATTATGAGTCCTCATTGAGTTGCTCGTGCTATTCATACTTGTTATGTACCTACTATGGATTGTTGGAGCATAACCATTGCCTTGTCTATGGCCTGAAATTATGGCTCATAGCTTTGTACACCCTTTTGGAGTGGCTGTTTTAACTCGAGCATCACTATACAATTTCATTTATTTTAGTAGCCAGTCTCAAATTTGCTATTGGAACGCATCACACCAAATCGTTGTATGCTCCACATCTCTTATTATATATATGCATACGCATACATAAGTATGGATATATGTGTAAATGGCAAGAACCTTGAACTAGTTTTCCCATTAAGTCTAATTTTGGAAACTAAAAGGTAATGATAAACCCCTTATACTTTAAACCTGGCCACTGGTCACATGTTATTCATTTCACATCCATATTAAAGTCTAATACTTGTAGGCATGCTGGGTAGTTTTTGGGGATATTATATATACATGCTGCTCACACACACACACACACACACACACACACACACACACACACACACACACACACATATATATATATAGACACACACACACCCCCCCCATAGTTCATAAAATATGTTAGTCTATTAGATATACATAGGCGCAAATTTATTCTTATTTATAAATGAGTACAATATGTATGTTGCGTATTTTCTTGCGCAGTATGCATGCTAGGAATATTATAGTTGTTTGAAAAATTAAGTGACTGGGTTTGCTAGATTTTACATTGTTTACATTTGAAATTGTTAAAAGTAGAATATAAATACTACCTTCATGTTGACAAAAATTAGAACTGTCTTGGCATAATGATCACATTGAGTACATGTGGCATGTATATTTATTTACCTATATAAAAAAATTCTTGATGTTAAGGAGGAAAATATTTATTGTAGGCATGTACCCTATTCGAAAATACTGAAACTAGATTTGTGTGGTATGTGATGAATTTCATACCCATATACATACTTGGTTATGTCTGCATAGGTTGCACCTCAATGCTTACTTATTCACCTTGGAAAAATAAGGAATTAAAATGGTGCAGCTTGAATATGTGATGCCATGCGAATAAACAACATGATTTATACCCAGTTTACATTTACATAGTTTGGACTATTCGTGCAATTGAGAATTTATATGTCACCCTGATTATTTCTATGATCTTCTTACATAATCATGAATGTTTATAAATGGAAAACAAGAAAGTGCATTGTGCACAACATTCTGACACTAACTATGAACTGTGGCATTGATTATATACAGGACACGTCTTACACCTTAGTAGTACGTGTCGTGCCACCTGGGTATTTGTTACATGCTTAGTCATGATTTTTTTGGGGAAAACATAGGCTTTTATTTTGGAAATATTTTGTCAACCGCTTTGTATATGTTCATAGGACACTGAGGCAGTGCACACATGTACCTGTACATGTGTGTATATGTAGACTCCTGTGATCACTGTCCCTGAAAAATAAAAATAACTTGATATAGTTCGGTTTCTACACAATTATATATTTGACTCGTGGCATATGATTGATGTACGATTACATTTAGTGTTTTATTGAAATTGTATTACTTGAATAAAGTTAATCTTGACTCGATTGTTTTATGTTTTTGCATGAAACGCTCGGATCAGACCCGAGCAGTACAAAATTTAAAGACTACAGCTTAGGATTCGAAGATTGCCGAAGTAGGGATTCCAGAGATGGGCTAACTCCGAAGATTTAAAGCAGTAAAAATTTTCTTGTATTTAAAATGATATTTTCATTCCGCTGTAAGAAAAGTTTTATATGCAAAAATTCTGATTAATAAATAAAAATTTATTTTGTTGTTCAATATTGAGTTGTTTATTTATTTTATTTTTCTGTGTTGATTTTGTTTTAAACTCTATAAGCTAAATAACGATTCGTCGGTTTGGACAATTTAGACTGGTTTAATCACCAATTTGAAGTGGCCAAAAGGACAGGACGTTACAAGTGGTATCAGAGCTTTGGTTTATTCAAAGCATAGCTTATCGAGTTTGAAATGAGTAGAATTAACGCTAGAAAAACATATTTTTGAAAATAGAAAAGTTTCAAAATATAAATTTTGGAAAGTATAAATAATTTTAAAATAAATTTTTGAAAGGTGAATTGTTATGAAAACATGGTATATTTTGAAAATTAGTATTTTGGAACTGATAACAGTGGAAGTAAAAATTAGTTTTGTGATTTGTAGTTCATTCGGAATCCCCAGTCTTCGAATCCTGATTTGCCAGAGTTATTCTTCGATAAGTTCTCTTTGGGTTGAATCCTGAATCCATCATTAAATTAGTATCTAAGGAAGATGAGTATAAGAGAATCGACGAATTAGTCTTTGTAATTGTGTGTTGTAGGAATCAAGATAACTGAAACTGATTGGTGATAATAATTCCGATGGGAATTCAAATTAGAAGGATAAATTTGGGATCATATCAAAAAATGAAACGATGGATTTTATTTTGATATTCGGGATAGATATAAATGAAAATAAATTCGAAAAAAGAACATATAATTGGAATATGACTATGTTAAATTCGATTAATTTGTTCAGAACGTGACAAGGTAAATTATAATTGGTTTAAAACCAATAATGTACTATTGAATATATGGATTTGATAATAAATTATAAACTTGTAGATTGAGTAACTAGAGGTGAATTGTAAATGAGAACTGAAAATGAAGCGATATATGAATGAAAATTTGTGAAGAGATTTGAACCATTATTTGAATGAAATCAAAATTTATTTGATGAGATGATTTCAAATTTCGATAAAAGGAATAATATTTACTTCTTAGAAGCACATGATGTTTGAAAGCAAAAATAGTGCAAATGCAATTGGAAATAGAGGCAATGGAGTTAACAAGTACAGTGAGATTATTTTGAAGTTCAGAATATAATAAAATGAGATTTTCCTGAAGCTCAGAAGGAATTATCGTATAAGAAATTATTCGAAGGAAGTTATTCATGGAAATCAATTATGCCGAATTTCTGGAGAGTTCCATTTACTTTCCATTTTAATTTAAAATTTAATATATTATCAATAAATTGTTTATTCAGAACAAAGTATATTTAAAGGAAAATATTTTGAAGGCATGAATTATTGTAAAAGAATAAATTCTTAACTTGAAATCGGAAATTATGAGAATGAATGTTTTGTTGGCGTTCAAAGTTGTGAATTTTATCTGTTTCAAAGTTAATAAGTTGGTCCAGTTAAGGTCTGAGAGGTAAATATATCCCCAACTTGATTGACTTCATGGTTGACTAAGAAATGGTTAAGATTCGATAACAAGAGTTCGTTAAGTGAAGTAGGTAATGAGTGTTAACGGTTGAGTGGGGATAACGATGTTTATTTATTATTTGTTTAATTCAAATAACGAATATAGAAATGTTTCCGCCTGAGAATAAAGTGTATTCTCTATAGAAATTAAAGATTTGTGAATGTTTGGAAATGTTTTCCAATGGTAATAAGTGATTTTCTATAAATATGATGATAATTGGAAATGTTTTTCAAAAAGATCGTGAGAGGCTAGCGGGTTTGATAAATCAGAATGACAAGAACTGAAGAACAAAGAGCCACACATCAAGAACAAAGGTTGGCAGAACGTAAGAGAAGTGGATTCGTAAACTAAATTCGAGAGTTGCGTAAGAAATGATTTGATAAGAAATTAAGAAGTGGAATTAAGAAAATTTAGAAACTGAATGGAGATTAGTTAAGTTGAATAATTTCCTGAATGTAAATCTGATGTTGGTTTCGGCCTTCGGGGTTGATGCTTAGGAAGTTGTTCGCTTGCTAATTTATGGTCGAAGGATGTGAATATGGAAGGGTAATAATGCGAGAATGAGAAATTTTTAATAAGAATGGAAAATTTTGAAATTTTGAGAGCATAAAAATGTGAATTAAGTGATTAACGGAATAATTGGAAATTTTGGAAGAGAAATTTGGTTTAATTGTTTTTTTGAAATCAAAAATGTGTGATCCTCTGAAAAGAAGAGAGCACACATATATATAGAATAAACGAGGATACAGAGTCCGGCAATAGAACATATGAATACAAGATAATACCCAACTCGACTCTATGTATGTGGAGAATCGTAGATAGATGAGCTTCGGATAAACCACCGCCCATCTACTCCAATATCGAATTCCGGCAAAGCCACCACCCGATATTGGAGTATATCTACTCCACTATAGTAAGCCAAACACTCTGAGTAAAAACAAACAATAATGAACAACAGCACAAACTCTCTCACAATATACCCATAAGACTATAAATGAAATGTAAAACTTCAATCCAAACACCGCTCTTCTAAGTTCCACAGAACTATCCGCACCGCACTTACGCTTAATCAACAACCTGAAACTACAAAAAACTCAACAAACTATTAGTAATTTTACCCAAATATATGTATGGAAGAAGACAAGTACATATATATATATATGTGTGTGTATAATGTATGAACACATGTATATATATATATATATATATATATTCGTACATAGTAACCTTCCATATATATATGTGTAGAATAAAAATATAAATGAGATTAATGAAAGAATTAACAATCAATACGAAACCTATAACGAAAAATGCTGCTGAACCTAATAAACAGAGACAAATTAAATCTAACCTTAGTTAAAAAACTCTCAAAACCCCATTTCCCGTAGCACTTGTAATGTGAGTTAGACATCCATTCCAAATAAAAATACACTATTTTAACAATTAAATTATCCGTATAAACATTATTAGAATGAAAAAATCTCTGATTTCTCTCATACCAAATAAACCAACTAATGATATTAACTAAAGAATCTAAAATGTATCTTTTACTACCATTATAGACAAATCTATAAGAGTCCCAATATTCAACACAACTATTGAAATAATTGGGCCAATCAAATACAAATATCCTTAAAACCATATTAAATATAAAATTTGTGATATTGCATGAAAAAAATAAATGAACAACATCTTCATATGCAAGATTACAAAAACAACATTTAACATCAAAATTAATATTCTTCTTTTTTAGAAGCTCAACCGTATTAAGTTTCTTATGAATGATTAACCACATAAGAAATTTAGTTTTAGGAGGAGAATTAGATTTCCAAATATACTTAAAAGACAGAAATGAGATTCCTGAAAAATTAATAAAATTATACATAGAATAAACCGAATAGACTTGACTCTTATCCAATCCCCAACTAATAAAATCCCTATGCTCATCAATGTGATATAATGACAACTTAGCATATAATAAAGCTAATTGTCTTAACATATTCCCTTCTAAGATATGATCAGATGAAAACTGCCATGGGGGATCTAATTCTCTCCTGTATACATCTTTAATCAATGCATTTTTAAAACTACAGTTATTAAAAAGTTCCCTAAATTCGATTTTAAGTGGTAGACGAGAATTCCATCTATCATGCCAAAAGTAAGTCGAATCACCCGAATGAACAATAACCTTAAGACCTAAATTAAAAAATCAAAACACTTTAATACTGATTTCCAAAAGTAAGATAATCTATTATACCAACTAACCCTAGAGCCCACAAGAAATTCTCCTTCAGAATAGTAAAACTTAGAAACGATATCCTTCCAAGTAGTCCTCACTATAGGATTCCTAAATTTCCACAACCATTTGGCTAGTAGGGAAGAGTTAAAATTACCTAGATTAATGATCCCCAATCCCCCATCTAACTTAGGCTTACAACACATCTCCCAGTTTACTAAACATTTGAAACCCCTACAAATAGAATCACTACCCCCATTCCATAGGTAATTACGTCTTATTCTATCTATTTTTTCAATAACCCATTGAGGAAATCTATGTATAGACATCCAATAAGCGGGTATAGCAGATAATACCGAATTAACCAATACTAATCTACCTGCTCTAGACAAAAATCTATTGTTCCAATTATTTAGTCTACTATTAATCTTATCAATTATGACTAACCAATCCTCCTTCTTTAGTTTCGAAGGCCTAATCCTAAAACCCAAATAGTCAAGGGGAAATTTCATTATAGAGCAGTTTAAAGTGCTAGCAACCATAGCCTCAACATTACCAAAGTCATTAATGACCATAACTGAACTCTTGTCAAAATTAATCTTAAGACCTGATAACATCTCGAAACAATAAAGAATAAACTTGAGGGCAATAATGTGCTTAGGTAGGTGGGAAGAAAATAACAAAGTATCATCCGCAAATTGAAGTAAAGATAACTCATTGTTAAATTCCTCATTACCTACTTTGCCCAGTATCCCTGATCTCACTGCTTTTTTAATAATTATAGAAAAAACATCTACCGCTAAATTAAATAAAAGAGGTGATAAAGGATCTCCCTGCCTAAGACCCCTCTTAGATTGGATCTTCTTTCCCGCAACCCCATTAACAATAATATTAGAACTACCAGACTTTAGTAAAAGCATTATCCAATTAATCCATCTAACACTAAAACCTCTAGCAAGACACACTTCACTTATAAAATCCCAGTCAATGGAATCGAATGCCTTTTCGAAATCTAATTTTAATATGGCACAAGAAAAATTATTTTTAACGCATACATTAATATACTCTTGCACAGCTGCCACTCCATCCACTATTTGTCTACCTTTAATAAAAGCAGTTTGCGAGTGATCTATAAGAACATCCATCTTACCGCTAAGCCTATTCGCTAAAACTTTTGAAATTATCTTAACAGAAACGTTTATCAACGAAATAGGTCTAAAATCCTTTAAAAGTTTAGCATCTTCTCTCTTCTTAATAAGGATAACATTAGCAAAATTGAAATTACCTAAACACAAATTACCGCTATAAAAATTGTTAAATAATTTAATAAAATCAGATATTAATATCTCCCAAAACTATTTGTAAAATAACACAGAAAAACCATCGGGTCCTGGAGCTTTGTCACTAGGCATATCACAAATAGCCTTCCAAATCTCCTGTTCAGAAAAAGATTTATCTAAATCTAATAACTCTCCCTTATCATCATTAGGGTAAATGCCCTTCCAATTAACATTAATTCTTCTCTTGATCCTAGTCCCAAAAATTTGTTTGTAATAATTGGTGAAAGCCACATTTAAATCACGTTGAGCTGTCATTTCCTCATTATTTAATAAAATAGAATGAATTAAATTGTCACGCCTCCTCTTATTAGCCATACTGTGAAAAAATTTCGTGTTATTATCCCCTTCCTTAATCCATTGAATACGTGATCTTTGCTTCCACATTATTTCTTCTTTTTTTAAAATCAAATTGAACTCACTTCTGAGATTACAAAGCCTATCGCTCTCACTTAGATTAAGCGACCTAGATTCACTAAGCTTATCTAAGTCTAACATCTCACATAAAATTTTATCTTTCTTAATTCTGACACTACCGAAAACATATTTATTCCATCTCTTAAGAAAAAATCTTAATTTACCCAATTTTGATACAAAAATCTTAGCCGAATTGCCAGCGTACAATAAATTCAAATATGATAACGAATTCCACTTATCAGTGACAAATTTAATAAAACTGATGTCTAGTAACCACATCTTCTCAAATTTAAAATTGTTACAAACTAACATATTCAAATCACATGACAGGATTAAAGGACAATGGTCCGAATATAGAAACGGTAACCCTTCTACTTTACAGATTGGAAATTTTTCATCAACCTCCGTACTTATAAAAAACCTATCTAATAATGCAAAAGTCGGACTACTACTAATGTTAGCCCTAGACCAAGTATAAGATCTATTGCTAAGCGGAATTTCAATCAAATTATTAACAAGAATAAAATCGTTGAATTCTTCCATGTCTGAGAAATCTCCTTCACGAGGAGATCTCTCTCCTAAATACCTAGTAACATTAAAATCCCCCCTACAATCCGGAGATTTGGGGCAAGTTCCCTAAAATCTGAACATTCCTCCCATAAACGTCTCCTCTCAATCTTAGTGTGAGGGCCATATACATTCGTAATGCCTAATAAAGAATTATCACTAAGTGAAATTAATATGATGTGTAGAGAATGTGACTTAGGAAATTCCTGTATTAGTTTATATTGATTATCTTTCCAACCAATCATAAGCCCTCCTGCACTGCCAATTGACGGCAAACATGCCCAACTATGAAAATGGGATCCACCTAATCTAGCGTAAAAAATAGTGTCAGGACTCTCAATTTTTGTCTCTTGAAGCATAGCAATGTCAATATGATAGTCTATAAAGAAATTCCTAACCTTTGCACATTTTCTAGGTTCATATAAACCTCTAATATTCCAACTAACTATCCTCATCTACTCAAAGAAGAGACTCTCTCTAATTCCTTACTCCTAATGAAGTCAACATCTAACTCAATATCAGAAAAAATAAATGACGTGTCATTGGCAAGCTGAATCAGCTGACCAGTCGAAAGACTACTCAAAGCATAAGGAGAATAACTACTACCATAAACTGGAGACGTACCTGAGCCCCGATCCGAAATACTATTACTAGCATTCGGATACAGGGACCTCGAAGAGGAGAGGAACTAGATCTAATCCTAGCACTACGACGGATCAAACCAGTACTGGGTATCACTCTTCTACGTCTTCCCCTCCTAGATGAGGAAGTGGATGCATCACTACTCAGAGAGTGCTCTCTGCTGGGTTCAACTAATCTATCACTGACTGAAAAGCTCGAACCGGCTTCTACAAACCCTGTAGATCGAGGCATAACATGCACAAAAGAAAATACATCATATTCCGGCCTCAGAAACATAGTACGAAGGCCCATTCCCAACTCATTCAAGAGCACTACGTCATAAACACTGAATCTCAAATACCAGCGGTTATCCATCACCCATGATCTATCCATCGCCCATGATCTGTCCAAGTGTAACACCCCGAATTTTAGTTAATACTAAAATTCACTAATTACAGGATAAATAATCTCAGACGTGGGAATTGGGGGTAACGGGCTGCGCCATTGCGTTCGTCTCGGAAAAATACGCGAAATAGAGTCCAAGTTTTCGAGAATTGGAGTCCGTATGGCCCGGTTATGGCCCAAAGAAGTTTGCAGAAAAATTTAAGCTTAAAAACAGATTTAGAAATTTAAAATTCAGATTTCAAATTAGAACCAGTGGGGCCAGGCGGGAGAATTCCCGCCTTGACCATGTCGACAGGGCTGTCGACAGGCCTGTCGACAAGGGGAGTCGACTTGCCTGTCGACTTGCCTGTCGACACGGCGTGTCGAACCAGGGTGCTTGGGTGCACCAGATCTGGTTTTCTGGCTAGGGCTGGGCTGGGTTCTAGAGATTTCCTAAATCTAATTGACCTAATCTAATTTAGGGTTAATCTAAGGGCCTAAAACACTCTCCTAATCTATAAATACACCCTAAACCTACCCTAATCCATACTAAAAATAGAAATGATGGCCTCATGCCGCCAAATTAAATCTTAGAAGGAGCCTCCACTTGTTTATGAAGGAAGTTGCAAGCTAATCACTCTCTAATCAATCTCTAATCATCACCATCTTCATATTTAGCAACTAATTCCACTTCATAAGTTTTCTAATCTTGGTTTTGGTGAGTTTCTATCACTTTAACATCAATTGTTAAAGTAAGTAGATTGGGTGTAATGAGACTTATGGTCTTAAATGCGGATTAATGAGTTTGAATCATTTATAATGATATGCTACTCTATGTTTTCCTATGTTTATGCATAATTAATAAGTGGGTTTATGCATGTTTGATAAGTTGGTTTATGAATGCTTATGCAAGTATATGAATGCTTATGCAAGATATGTATATGCTTAAATGCAAGTTTAACATGATATGCAAGTTATGCATGCTTATGCAAGTATGTGAATGTTTATGCAAGTATGTGAATGCTTATGCAAGTATGTAAATGCTTATGCAAGTATGTGAATGCTTATGCAAGTATGTAAATGCTTATGCAAGTATGTGAATGCTTATGCAAGTTATGTGTATGCTTAAATGCATGTTTAACATGTTATGCAAGTTATGAGAATGCTTATATGCAAGTTCAACATGTTATGCAAGATATGTATATGATAATATGCAAGCTCATATGCAACATGTTATGCAAATCATGTGTATGATAATATGCAAGTTTGGGTTATATGAAGTTGGGTTAATATATGCTCATATATGCAAGTTGACATCCTCTTAACCCATGACAAAGTTGTATGCTAAACCCATGATATTTGTGATGATTTTCCCCTTATTTATGTAATGAAATGAGAACGATTTACGTGGGGAATGATGGGGTTGGTAAATATGTTAATAAAAGTATGATTGGGTATGATTAAGCATACCATAAAAATAAATTACCATAAGTGGGAATTTACCTGTTGAGTTAGGTCTACCCCATGGGAATTTACCTATTGAGTTAGGTCTACCCATGTTATGGAAAACTTGATATTAATTAGGGATAATTAATATGGGGGTGATTAATTAGGTGTAATTAATCGACTAAGACACGAGGTTGGACTCATTTGTAGTGTAAAACTGCCCGGACCCAACCGGCTTAACCAGTTGCTACAAATGTCAGCCCAATGTGAGAGGTCTTAGCCATAAATTAAATACGTGATTAAAGTAAAGACACGAGGTTAGACTCTGTTATGACGTAAGACTGCCCGGACCCTACCGGCTTAACCAGGCGGTCATAACAGCCAGTCTAATGTGGGAGGTCTTTATGGGGGATCGCGGTCTTAATTAATTAAGAAACACTTAACCATATTAGCATGTAGTGGGACATGAGGGGTTAAGTGGGTGCCTTGGGTGGCATGTGGAAATTTAATGGTTGCCTTGGATGGCATGTGGAATCTAGTGGGTTGCCTTGGGTGGCAATAGAAAATACGATTAGAATACTTAACCAAGTGAAACATGTAATTAAACATGATTAAAGGGTTAAGTGGGATACACTAGATAAGTGACAAGCTTAGGTGGGTAGCTTGTGGGGGGCCATTTCAACCAATATCCCAAACGTATCTTTGTGGGCTCGACCCATGTCGAGTGACGGGACACGCATATTGGGCTTGATTATAAGAGGCCAAAACGGGTTAGCGGTGGCAACGCAAGTCCAACGGGTTTCATATGCGTGTGTGGGCCCGGGCCGGTAGATAAGCCGTTGTTGCATCGTGTAGATATAAAGCCGTGCACCGTTGATATTATCAGGTAGCCACTTTAGGGGAGTGATACACCCCACTGTGGGACCAGCACGGGTATCTACGGTAGGGAGCCGATCGCTGGGGAGTAGTGGGTACACCTAATGAAGATAGGGGCAGACGGCACCTATGTAGGGGTACACGAAACTACTGGGTAAAATTACTAAGTACACCTAGTGGAGATAGGGGCATACGACACCTATGTAGTGGCTAGGAGTACAAGAAACTACTGGGGAAATTTTCTAAGTCCTTGGGAGGGATCAACCTTTAAGTAGGAATGACTGGTGTGGTGCAGTTAGTAATTATCCTTGGGTGGGTAGATGCGTCTTTACGGTTATCTTAGTTTATCCTAAGTCTATCAAGCTGCTTAGTGTAGCCATTCATCCCCAGACATTACCGTGGGTCAAGTTTATATCTTCTCTGGTTACTTTAATGATTGTATTGTTAAAGTTATAGGACTCGCTCAGACTTATGTCTGACCCCGTTGTTTTTATCTTTTTCCCAACCCTCAGGTCCTACGGTGGATCCTAGCAGTAGTGGAGCTTGATCGGATTGTTGTTACAGTCTATTGGAGCTTGGATAGATGTAAAGCTCCAGTTATCCAGTAATCTTTTCTTTTGTTCTGGCTATTGTATGAGAGAGTGGGATTATGTACTTCTTTATTTTGACGGATATTGTACTTGACTTTTATCATGGTTTTATGATGTAACCAAACATGTTTATTTCCGCTGTTATGAGATGATGTTTTAAATTTCAAGTACTATTTATATCTGTCTTGTTGTAATTTTTCTGTTCTATATTCACTAAAATACTCCACCGATGCTATGGCATTCCCTTAGTGAGTGACCATAGCGGGCGTGGGGTGTTACACGTGGTATCAGAGCAAAGGTTACCGGAACAGATAAAATTTTTAGAAAACTATTTTTCTAAAACATTTTTGGAAGAGATATTTTCAAAAACATGTCTTTAAAGAGAAAGGTTTTTGAAGGAAAAGCATAATCCCTAATAGCATATCTATATCCTTCGAATTCTCCGTTTTGAATCTTTCTTTTTCGTTTCAGCATGGCCGAGAATCTTAACTTTCCGGAGGGTGTGACGGTACCAGCATGATATAGGAGATTGATGGAGGCTAGGGCCACCACTGCGGGTCCAGCAAATGTTCCTCCACCAACCGTAGCACCCGATCTTCCTCCTCCCCCTCCTCCTCGCACGGATACTTTTGCTAAGACTTGCAAGGAATTTAAAGCTATGGGAGGGAAACCTTTTCAAGGATCTGAAACTTTTGTGGAGGCTAGAGATTGGCTTAAGGAGGTGGAAGAATTGATAGATATCTTTGGGATGGAAGAAGGAAAGAAAGTCAAGTTGGCTGCTTGGTTAATGAAGGGAGAGGCCTCATTCTGGTGGGAGGTCACTAATGGAGAACGCCCCGTTGACTCTTGGGCGGATTTTAGGCAAAGATTTGTGGCAAAGTTTCTCTCAAGGGCGGAGGAAAACTTGTATATGGAAAGATTCTTGACTCTTAAGCAAGGAAATCTCTCGGTGAAGGAATATGTCAACAAGTTTAATCAATTGGCAAGATTTGGCCTAGACATGGTGAATACACCGGAGAAGAAGGCTTTGAGGTTCATGAAAGGCTTGAATGAACCGATGCATGGGTTGGCTATGACTCATATCCCTATGGGGGCCACCTTTGAGAAGCTAGTTGACATGGCACTCATGTATGAAGAAGAGAAGGGTCCCAATGTTAATAGGGCACCCGAGAAGAAGGGAGATCAAAAGAGACCTCAGCAACAACAGCAAAATAAAGGTGGGAAAGGCAACGGTGGCAAGGGCAAGAAGAAGAAGTGTTTCAACTGTGGGACACCTGGCCACCTAAGCAAGGATTGTCGCAAGAAGAAGAAGACTGGCTGCTTCCACTATGGCGAAGCAGGGCATCTAGTGAAAGATTGTCCTAAGAAGGGGCAAAGGACGGGGTCTACCTCAGGAGGACAGATGCAAGCTCTTATGGCACCGAGTCAGGCTAGGGGGCAAGTACAGGCTCTCGCGGTTCCACCAATTCAGGAAAGAGGTAGAACTATCTCCGTTGAAAGTCTGGTTTTTCTATTTGATCATCCTGTCCGTACATTGTTTGATTCAGGCGCATCGCATTCGTTTATCTCATCATCATTAGTTGAGTTACTGCACTTAGACACCAGTCTGGTAGATGATCCCTTGGTTGTTTCAAACCCAATTGGGGGCTCCACTTATTTGTCCATGATATGTTTGGGTTTGAAGATTTCTATACTTAGCATTGAGTTTAGATGTGATGCTTTTGTGTTGGGCTTCACGGGCTATGGGTTGATTTTGGGCATGGACTGGTTATCCAGTAATGGTGCCGTTCTTGATTGCGAAAGGAGAGTTGTTAGGCTCATGACCCGCTTGGGTAACACTCTCGAGATTTCTTGTAATCCCAGGGACTCTGTTATGCTAAGTTATCTTGAATCGCTTGACGCTTCGGTCGAGAGTTTGCAATCTGTTAGAATGGTCCGGGAATATCCGGATGTGTTTGAGGAGGTGAAGGGCTTACCTCCGAAGCGGGAGATTGACTTCCGAATATATCTGGTGGATAATGCTAAACCTGTATCTTTACCAGTGCGCCACATGGCTCCTCGTGAGAGGAGGGAACTCCATAAGCAAGTAGGGGAGTTGCTTGAGAAGGGGTTCATAAGACGAAGTATATCGGAGTGGGGTGCTCCAGTAGTATTTGCTACTAAGGCGGATGGGTCCCTCAGACTTTGTGTATACTATAGAGAACTCAACAAGCTCACAAAGAAGAATAGACACCCATTGCCGAGGATTGATGATCTTTTCGATCAGTTGGTTGGCGCTTCAGTATTTTCTCAGTTGGACTTAGCCACGGGGTTTCATCAGTTGAGGGTGGCTGAGGATAGCATAGACAAGACTGCCTTTAGAACTCCGGATGGTTTCTATGAGTGGCTGGGGATGCCATTTGGGTTGACGAACGCCCCTGCATACTTTGTTGATTTGATGAGTAGGGTGTTCAGGGAGTTCCTTAATAAATTCGCGGTGGTCTTTGTGGATGATATCTTAGTATTTTCTAAGAGTGAAGAAGAGCATGCCCTACATTTAGGGGAGGTTTTGAAGACTCTTCGAGCACATAGCCTTAAGGCTAAATTCTCTAAATGTCACTTCTGGAGGAAAGAGGTGCGGTTCTTGGGGCACGTGGTCTCCAAGGAAGGGATAGCTGTGGATCCCGCGAAGGTAGTATCAATTCAGGATTGGAAGGTTCCGAAGAATGCTACCGAAGTAAGAAGTTTCTTGGGGTTGGCGGGTTATTATAGGAAGTTTATTAAAGACTTCGCGAAGATATCAGCCCCATTAACCCGCTTAACAAAGAAGAATCTTGTTTTCACATGGGACGTGGATTGTGATGATGCGTTCCGACGGTTAAAGAGAGCTTTGACCACCGCTCCAGTTTTAGTGTTGCCAGATGGGAGCAAGCCATTTGTTGTCTATACTGATGCTTGTGGGACAGGGCTGGGCGCAGTCTTAATGCAAGAGGGAAGGGTGATAGCCTATGATGGAAGGCAGTTGAGGGCACATGAGAAAAATTACCCTACCCATGATTTAGAGTTGGCCGCTATTGTTTTTGCGCTTAAGATTTGGCGCCATTATCTTCTTGGTGAGAGATTCGAATTGTTCACTGACCACAAATCATTGAAGTACTTGTTTTCTCAGAAGGATTTGAATCTGAGACAGCAAAGGTGGATGGAATTCTTAGCATCCTATGATTTCGAGATAGCGTATACCCCTGGCAAGGGTAACGTGGTGGCGGACGCCTTGAGCAGGAAGAGGTTGTCCTTGAGTCCATTGTTCGTGGAACGACGAAGCTTGGAATTTATCTCGATGTTTGATTTCAGACCTTCCATTGATTATGTTCCCGGTTTGCTAGCATCCTTTGAGGTTAGACCTACTCTTTTGGGGCGGATTGGAGAAGCACAGAGGGACGACCCACAGTTGGTTGAGTTGGTAGAGAAGCTCATAAGGGGGGAATCATCCAGCCATTTGAGTAGGTACACCCTAGACGATAGGGGGTGCTTGCGTAGAGACGGTAGACTTTGTGTACCGCAAGACGAGGGTTTGAGGAAGGCTATTCTTGATGATGCACACCGTTCTAGGATGACCATTCATCCCGGTGGAGACAAGATGTACCGAGACATGAAGAGGGTTTTCTTCTGGGCCGGTATGAAGAAAGATGTGGCCGAGTATGTCGCTCAATGCTTGGTGTGCCAACAAGTGAAGGCGGAGCAAAAGAAACCTGGTGGGTTGCTTCACCCATTGGAAGTTCCGCAATGGAAGTGGGATAGCGTCTCGATGGATTTTATTGACGGGTTACCCAGATCGAGGAAGGGTAATACAGGAATTTGGGTGGTGGTAGACAGACTTACTAAGAGCGCCCATTTCATACCTGTGAAGAGCAAGAGGACCGCTCCATGGCTAGCTTCTGTATATCTTCGAGAGATAGTTCGATTGCATGGGGTACCCTCTAGCATAGTGAGTGATCGAGATTCTATCTTCACTAGCGAGTTCTGGAAAAGTTTGCAAGAAGCAGTGGGGACTCAATTGTGTCTGAGCACCGCATATCATCCTCAGACAGACGGCCAGACTGAGAGGGTGAATCGTGTTCTAGAAGACCTTTTGAGGCTTTGTATCCTAGATTTTGGAGGTACATGGGAAGAGCATCTTCCATTGGTGGAGTTCGCATATAATAACAGCTTTCAGTCCAGTATTGGTATGGCTCCTTTCGAAGCTCTCTATGGAAGGCCTTGTCGATCACCTACATGTTGGTGGGAATCTACGGATAAGATCTTGCTTGGGCCTGATATGGTTAGGGAGACTTCTGAGAAGATTGACTTGATTCGAAGAAGGATGAAAGCAGCGCAGGATAGGCAAAAATCTTATGCGGACAAAAGAAGGACGGATCTTGAGTTTGAGGTTGGGGACATGGTTTTTGTCAAAGTATCTCCGTTGAGAAATGTAGTTCGCTTTGGATCCGTTGGGAAGTTAGCACCGAGGTTTGTTGGGCCGTTTCCTATTAAGGAAAGGATTGGACGGATGGCATATAGGGTAGAGTTGCCCGACAGACTTAGTGGTGTTCATGATGTATTCCATGTATCACATCTGAGGAAGTGCTTACATGAGACAGCAGAGGTGGTAGAGCCGAGCTTGCTTAGAGATGTAGAGGTAGAGCGTGATGCGACGATTCGACGAGCTCCTACTCGCATCCTTGAGTCAGAGATTAAGAAATTGAGGAATCGAGAGGTTCAGCTAGTCAAAGTGCAATGGGGAGAAGATGAGAGCAACGCAACTTGGGAGACGGAAGCGAAGATGCGTTCATTGTACCCATTTCTTTTTGAGGGTATGTCTTTACTTTCTCCTCTATCGTTGTCTAGTACTTATCTTTAGTATATCCTCTCGTTAGTACTGATTGACCTTTAGATAGGGTAAACCTATGGTTGAAACATGTGTTTGAGACATGTTATGGTTGATGGATGCAAGTAGATGCAAGTGGTTGCTAGTGGTTGCTCGTGGATGCATGTACACACACTCTAGGCACTAGATCGGCTCAATCACTTCATATTGCATATTGCATAAAATTGTGTGTAGGAAGTTATATTTATGGATGTATAATGATTGTGTTATCATATGGATGATGCATTTTGGTGAATGATTGTGCACTCATGTAGATATTGTATGTGTCGATAGGGTTCTCTCGCATACATAATGGATGCTTGGCACTATCATGGTTTGCATATGTTCATGCATTAGATAGGGAACATATACACACACTTTTGCATATGCTCATACATCATTAGAAATTGTTTTAAGGACAATGGATGCCCGTGTTTTGATGGATTGAGTAGATGGCTGTTTGGATGGTAGGATATGCATTCTCCTTAGCTTAGAGATTTCGGGGACGAAATCCTTTAAGGAGGGGAGAATGTAACACCCCGAATTTTAGTTAATACTAAAATTCACTAATTACAGGATAAATAATCTCAGACGTGGGAATTGGGGGTAACGGGCAGCGTCATTGCGTTCGTCTCGGAAAAATACGCGAAATAGAGTCCGAGTTTTCGAGAATCGGAGTCCGTATGGCCCGGTTATGGCCCAAAGAAGTTTGCAGAAAAATTTAAGCTTAAAAACAGATTTAGAAATTTAAAATTCAGATTTCAAATTAGAACCAGCGGGGCCAGGCGGGAGAATTCCCGCCTTGACCATGTCGACAGGGCTGTCGACAGGCCTGTCGACAGGGGGAGTCGACTTGCCTGTCGACACGGCGTGTCGAACCAGGGTGCTTGGGTGCACCAGATCTGGTTTTCTGGCTAGGGCTGGGCTGGGTTCTAGAGATTTCCTAAATCTAACGGACCTAATCTAATTTAGGGTTAATCTAAGGGCCTAAAACATTCTCCTAATCTATAAATACACCCTAAACCTACCCTAATCCATACTAAAATTAGAAATGATGGCCTCATGCCGCCAAATTAAATCTTAGAAGGAGCCTCCACTTGTTTATGAAGGAAGTTGCAAGCTAATCACTCTCTAATCAATCTCTAATCATCACCATCTTCATATTTAGCAACTAATTCCACTTCATAAGTTTTCTAATCTTGGTTTTGGTGGGTTTCTATCACTTTAACATCAATTGTTAAAGTAAGTAGATTGGGTGTAATGAGACTTATGGTCTTAAATGCGGATTAATGAGTTTGAATCATTTATAATGATATGCTACTCTATGTTTTCCTATGTTTATGCATAATTAATAAGTGGGTTTATGCATGTTTGATAAGTTGGTTTATGAATGCTTATGCAAGTATATGAATGCTTATGCAAGATATGTATATGCTTAAATGCAAGTTTAACATGATATGCAAGTTATGCATGCTTATGCAAGTATGTGAATGTTTATGCAAGTATGTGAATGCTTATGCAAGTATGTAAATGCTTATGCAAGTATGTGAATGCTTATGCAAGTATGTAAATGCTTATGCAAGTATGTGAATGCTTATGCAAGTTATGTGTATGCTTAAATGCATGTTTAACATGTTATGCAAGTTATGAGAATGCTTATATGCAAGTTCAACATGTTATGCAAGATATGTGTATGATAATATGCAAGCTTATATGCAACATGTTATGCAAATCATGTGTATGATAATATGCAAGTTTGGGTTATATGAAGTTGGGTTAATATATGCTCATATATGCAAGTTGACATCCTCTTAACCCATGACAAAGTTGTATGCTAAACCCATGATATTTGTGATGATTTTCCCCTTATTTATGTCATGAAATGAGAACGATTTACGTGGGGAACGATGGGGTTGGTAAATATGTTAATAAAAGTATGATTGGGTATGATTAAGCATACCATAAAAATAAATTACCATAAGTGGGAATTTACCTATTGAGTTAGGTCTACCCCATGGGAATTTACCTATTGAGTTAGGTCTACCCATGTTATGGAAAACTTGATATTAATTAGGGATAATTAATATGGGGGTGATTAATTAGGTGTAATTAATCGACTAAGACACGAGGTTGGACTCATTTGTAGTGTAAAACTGCCCGGACCCAACCGGCTTAACCAGTTGCTACAAATGTCAGCCCAATGTGAGAGGTCTTAGCCATAAATTAAATACGTGATTAAAGTAAAGACACGAGGTTAGACTCTGTTATGACGTAAGACTGCCCGGACCCTACCGGCTTAACCAGGTGGTCATAACAGCCAGTCTAATGTGGGAGGTCTTTATGGGGGATCGCGGTCTTAATTAATTAAGAAACACTTAACCATATTAGCATGTAGTGGGACATGAGGGGTTAAGTGGGTGCCTTGGGTGGCATGTGGAAATTTAATGGTTGCCTTGGGTGGCATGTGGAATCTAGTGGGTTGCCTTGGGTGGCAATAGAAAATACGATTAGAATACTTAACCAAGTGAAACATGTAATTAAACATGATTAAAGGGTTAAGTGGGATACACTAGATAAGTGACAAGCTTAGGTGGGTAGCTTGTGGGGGGCCATTTCAACCAATATCCCAAACGTATCTTTGTGGGCTCGACCCATGTCGAGTGACGGGACACGCATATTGGGCTTGATTATAAGAGGCCAAAACGGGTTAGCGGTGGCAACGCAAGTCCAACGGGTTTCATATGCGTGTGTGGGCCCGGGCCGGTAGATAAGCCGTTGTTGCATCGTGTAGATATAAAGCCGTGCACCGTTGATATTATCAGGTAGCCACTTTAGGGGAGTGATACACCCCACTGTGGGACCAGCACGGGTATCTACGGTAGGGAGCCGATCGCTGGGGAGTAGTGGGTACACCTAATGAAGATAGGGGCAGACGGCACCTATGTAGGGGTACACGAAACTACTGGGTAAAATTACTAAGTACACCTAGTGGAGATAGGGGCAGACGGCACCTATGTAGTGGCTAGGAGTACAAGAAACTACTGGGGAAATTTTCTAAGTCCTTGGGAGGGATCAACCTTTAAGTAGGAATGACTGGTGTGGTGCAGTTAGTAATTATCCTTGGGTGGGTAGATGCGTCTTTACGGTTATCTTAGTTTATCCTAAGTCTATCAAGCTGCTTAGTGTAGCCATTCATCCCCAGACATTACCGTGGGTCAAGTTTATATCTTCTCTGGTTACTTTAATGATTGTATTGTTAAAGTTATAGGACTCGCTCAGACTTATGTCTGACCCCGTTGTTTTTATCTTTTTCCCAACCCTCAGGTCCTACGGTGGATCCTAGCAGTAGTGGAGCTTGATCGGATTGCTGTTACAGTCTATTGGAGCTTGGATAGATGTAAAGCTCCAGTTATCCAGTTATCTTTTCTTTTGTTCTGGCTATTGTATGAGAGAGTGGGATTATGTACTTCTTTATTTTGACGGATATTGTACTTGACTTTTATCATGGTTTTATGATGTAACCAGACATGTTTATTTCCGCTGTTATGAGATGATGTTTTAAATTTCAAGTACTATTTATATCTGTCTTGTTGTAATTTTTCTGTTCTATATTCACTAAAATACTCCACCGATGCTATGGCATTCCCTTAGTGAGTGACCATAGCGGGCGTGGGGTGTTACACCAAGTCCCCAATAACGATCATATTACTAGTGACAATATCCTTAGTTTCTCCCATGCAAACCAAATGATCATGTTTTGATTCCCTGAAAAACAACCGCAAAACATTACTACATGAGGACTGGATGACCTCCCTCTTTACTTCATTACTAACCGAGCCAGCATATGAAGAAAACAACTCATCCACCTTCACACCGAATTGATCCAAAAGGTTAGTAATTTGGTTTATAATCAATAGATTTATATATCTGAGCTTGAAAAGATAGCAAATATCTGAATTGATTAAAAATCAATTTTTTTTTAATTTGAATAGAAATTTGAGGATAATCGATTTTAGATATTGGATATAGAAGTTTCGAAACTTATATGTATGGGAATATAATGAATTCAGAGACAATTAATTGGAAGATACATTGACTTGAGGTGAAATCTTATATAATGGAATTCATATATAAAATGAGATGTCTGAAAATATGAGTTGGAACTAAAATCATAACTATGATTTGTGAGGAGTATGGAATAAAGTACTATATGTACACAGTATTATATGTTTTTAAAGAAAAAGAAGGAAAGTACCTTCCTTTCCCTTTGAATTTCGAGCTTAGTGAGATGTGCTGCTGGTGGTGGTAGGTTGTCCGGACATAAAACTCAAGTTGTCATTGTTCCTTGATGAACATGACCGTGTAGCGTAACTCACAGGGTTGTAGATGGCCTACGGCGGGCGGATGTTTCTTGGAGGAACCGAGCGTAAGCATTGTGCCTGTTGCGATCTACAGTTGTGATAATGGCGTAATCCACAGAGCTGTGAAAGCTTACGGGTATGGATGTTTCCTGGAGGACCCAGGCGTAACCATTGTGTACCTGCAGTCCACATGGCATATCTACAAGTGAGAGAGATGTAATCACTAGAGTTACTAAAGGTAGAATGGAGCCATGCGATGTTGAGATATCTTAGTAATGTGGAGTCACTTAATTGATGCAGCACTGTGTCTTCGTGACTTGATGTGTCTTCGTGACTTGATGTGTCTTCGTGACTTGATGTGTCTTCATGACTAGATTTGTCTTTATAACTTAATTTGTCCTTGTGACTTGATTGATCATCATGTCTTGAATTATTTCATAATTTGATGATTTGTTTTTCATGACTCTGAGATAGAGAAGCCAACACTCAGTGACCTCAGTTTTTCTTTTGATTCGTAAATATTTTTCATTGATATGTCCATGACGAAATTCACAGGGAAGTGATTTCCAACGGATACGGATGTTTTCTGAGGGATCCAGACGAAACCATTGTGTATCTACAATACATGAACAAATAACATATCAACATCACATTGGTACTTTCCGTATGTGTTTTTAAAAGAGTTTTTGAAATATTTTTCACTGAGAGTTAAAGCAAGGATATTTAGTACTTGGAGATTTTAGTTGAGCGCCTAGCTAGCATATGCCTATCATTTGTGAGAACAACAATAGACTTGTCAAACTTCGAGTTATCAAATATTTTCAAATAAATAATTTGAAATTAAAAATGTATCTAACTTAATAAGTTAAGAAAAAGGATTTCGGAGTATTTTCAATTCTATAGCTTTGGGGAAACAATACAAGTACCTTCTGCATGAATTTTGTGTTATATATATAAAAGTGGTAAAAGATTTCAAATTTTGGAAATTTTTAAGTCAACAATTTGTAACCTGAAGAGGAGATATTATTTACACTCTTTAATGAGGGTTGAGAAAGATTAATGGCTTAAATGTAAGAAGGTTTGGTTGATGTATGAAGTTTATAAAGAAATTTGGAATAATTTGAGATGATAAATCTGACTTATACAGGATTTGAAATTTGATAAAAAAAAATTGGTTTGGAAAAGAAATTATATGACTTTGAATATCTTAAACGATTGAATAGAATTAGAAATGGGAAATATCTCAAAATAACTCAAGATAGAAAATGGGTCTAAGAAAATTGATTAGAATTTAAAGAGCATGGAAATAAATAGAGTCATGTTTGATCAAAATTGATCCTGTTAAGAAAGGAAAATTGATTTTTCAAGTTAATTGAATATGATGGATAAACAAGAGGATCAATAGCTTAAATATCGATATTTAAAAATTTAACATGAATATAAAATTTGAAGTATACAATGATATAACTCTAACGATCTCTTATTTTTAGGAAGATTTTAAGGGGGGGAGACGGTAACGTCCCAGAAATTTTGAAAACATATATATGGAATAATTAAAGATTTAATTATGAATAATCAATTTTATATTGATACATGAATTAGAAATTTAAAATCGAATATATGGTTGGAATTGAATTAAATATTTAGTTCAGAATGGTTAGTTGAAAATCAAATGTTTAATGTCTAATATTTCGATTGAATTTGGTCGGATATTTGAAACGGATTTAAAATTATATTGGAAAATATAAACGGTTGGAGTTAAATATAAACATTATTAATGAATAACGTTAAATAAATTTGGAAATTTTATATGTTGAAATATAAGGAAAATCGGCTTAGATATATGTGTATTTGTGCGTATGAGGAAATTTAATTTAATGTTTCAAATTTGGGATGAAACCGAATTGTTGGTGAATGAACGGAATTAAATCAGTGAACCAATAAATAATTTAGAAATAAAAATAACGATGGAGTCGGAGTACGACCAGAATATAACTTGCCTCAGTAATAAACTACACCGACCTACTTCTGAATACTACCGCTATCTATACCTATTTGATTAATTTCGTTCTTATCTTTTTCCATCTTCTATAAAAATAGATCCTTTCCCCCAAAATTCTTCAAAAAAAAAATTCATTCTTTTTCTCTTTTAATGGACAAAGCCTGAGTGCTCGTTACCCCCAAAACCATAAATTTGTTTTTCCAAATCGATTTTTCCCTTATCAAATTTAATGACCGCCGCATCTCACTCACGCCACTGTCATAGACTCTAAAGTTTCGCCTTCCAATCAAAGCAAAGTTGCGTCACCTCCTTCCACCGTGTCTCTCTCGAGCAACCGAGAATCGCCCTTTTCATTCCTGCAGCTCTGCAAACCACTACCTCGGTTTCTTCCGCTGTCGCACCTTTCTTTCCATTCGTCTCCGTTGAGCCAGTGAGCATCTCACTCACGGTTAACTTCTAATTCAAGTATTTCAATTTCATTAGAAAAACTAAATTCAGGATAGAAAGATTTAGGAATTAAATTGTGTGGCTGTCGCACTTTGTTGTTGACCATCGGTTGTGAGTTGCTGCGTGGCTTTTAATATAGGTTAGTAGGATATTTTGAACTGTGTAGTTATGTATAAATCAACACATATGTACATGTGTGATTCCATGTGTATATACATATTGTTGCTACACGTATACACATGTATTTCTGTAAAAACCGCAAATTCTGAACCAATTTAAAATTTTTATTTTAGAAATTTTAATAGTTAAAATAATTTATTTTAAATAATAACGATGAAAAATTTATTTAAATCGAATTTAGAATGAATAATTTTAATTTTAATTTTAATTATAAAAGGAGTTAGGAATAACATGGTAGTTTGAAAAGTCAAACTTGAACTTTGATTGACTGTGCAGGATTGACTTTGCAGGATACAAAATAAACTGGATTTTAGTGAAACCAAAATTATTAGAATCTATTTAAAAATATCTTTCCAACGAATCTTAAAAATCGAATTTTCATAGCGGGAATCAAAAGTTATTCCCAGTTTAAAATTCAGAATAGTAGTTGTAGAATTTGTATATATATTTTAATATTAAAAATAGCCATTTTTCAGATGGCCTCCGTTTTTTACGAAACCACTTTTGTTGGAACTGGAATGTCAAATTATTGCTAAATTTCAATTTTCATAATTTTTCGAATTTATATGTGAGAATGGAAAAAGAAAATGTGTTTTGTCAATTTCAGTCAAATCTGACCGACCAGAAAATGGCCATTTTTCAAATGATCTCAAAATGCAACGAAATTAGTTTTGTTAGAACCGTAACGTTAATACATAACTAGAAATAATTTTTCTGGAATTTTTAGAGGTCGTATGTAGCCCCGGTGAATTTAAATGTAAGATTGAATTAATTAAATAAATAATTTAAATATTAAATTAAATAAAACAAGCTGAAGACATTTGATTGGGCTCACGAAACCTAGCCCATTAGATCCGGAACGGGGGCTATTGGGTGGGGTAGACTCCAGTTGGACTAAAATTGGTTTGGTTTAAAACTTATGGATTTATTTGCAAAATTGAATTAAAATAATATAAAAATACACATCAATCTTCCTCTAACCCTAATCACTCTTACTGTTGCCGCCGCCCCCTTCTTTTTCAATTGCCATTACCTTCCAGACTTCCTCCCTCTCAATCTTCAAATCTGTTCTATAATTCAACATGAAACCAAAGCAAAAACTGAAGAGCACGCCAAGATCTACAGGATGAAAGGCTATGATGGGATATGGTGCCTCGAGGTGGACGATTTCATGGCTCATAGTCGGTGGGTTTGGAGGCATTTCTGGGCCCATGGAGCGTGCGAGGTGGCCGAGGTTGTGGGCACGAGTAGGTGTTGGTGCGGGCTTCCGTGTGGTGGCGTCTGATTCTGCTCCGGTGGCTTCTAGGATGATGCGAATTGAATTGTTGAAAGGGAGCTCGATTGGTTTAGCGTGGCCGATTCCTGGAAGAAGAAGAGCGATGGTTTCTATGAGATTAGAGATGTAATTAAGTTTTTAATTATCAATTAATTAATTAAATTATCAAATGTGTTAAAGGCTATAGCTTTTGCAAACTGGATCAGAATCAAACGAAACTGAAAGCGTTGGACTCGTATGAATTAGATCTACACTATGAAGCTGACTTGGTCAAAAACAGAGTAGATCAAATTTCGACCAAATTTCAGATCTGAATTATTCTGAATTAAAAGCTCAGTGAGATTTCTCATTTTTTTTAAATTAATTAATTTATTTAATTTATTTGTTATGTAGCTACTGTATGTATATGTCTTAGATCTGTTGTGATGTGATTGTGGATGATTTATTTGTTTGATTGCTGATGTATAAACACAGATCTGTGTGTGTGTGTTGGATAAAAATAAATCATTTTGTAAAATTATTGATTTGGAATAGAATCGCCAAATCGATAAAATAAATCATTTTGTAAAATCATGGATTTGGAATAGAATCGCCATTTCAGTATTAATGATCTTTTATTTGCATCCTTTTATGCAAATATATACCCAGAAATATAAATGATATTTTATTTGCATCCTTTTATGCAAATATATACACAGAAATATAAATGATCTTTTATTTGCATCCTTTTAGTCAAATATATACCCAGAAATATAAATGATCTTTTATTTTCATCCTTTTATGCAAATATATACCCAGATATATAAATGATCTTTTATTTGCATCCTTTTATGCAAATAGATACACAGATATATAATTGATATTTTATTTGCATCCTTTTATGAAAATGTATACACAGAAATATAAATGATCTTTTATTTGCATTCTTTTATGCAAATATAAATAGAAATAGAAAAATGCTTTTTTATTTGCGTTCTTTTATGCAAATATATATTGAAATATTAAATATTCTTTTATTTTCATTCTCTAACGCAAATATGCATTGAAATAAGGAAAACTATATTTTTATTTGCAATTTTAGATGCAAACAAACATTAGAGTTAAAATTACATTTTTGCAATTTTAGAGGCAAATAAACATCGTAGTTAAAAGAGTATATTTTTATTTGCATTCTTTGATGCAACAAAACACCGTATTTAAAAGTTGTATTTCTTTTTGCACTCTTTGATGCAAATAAAACATGAAGCTAAAAGTTGTATTTTTATTTGCATTCTTTGATGCAAATAAATCATAAATTAAAATATTATATTTTTATTTGCATTTTAGATGCAAATAAAAAGCATAGTTTAAGAAGTTACACTTTCATTACAATTTAGATATAAATAAAAGAATAGGATTAAAAGTATCATTTTTTACGTTTAAACTAGAGTAAATAAAAATATTATGATAAGATAAATTCATCTTTGTCGTAATTTTGTCAAATTAAATAAAATGTTTTTATTTTCATCATAGATTAAAACAAA
The DNA here is from genome assembly GCA_030737875.1 of Allium sativum. Lineage (NCBI taxonomy): Eukaryota > Viridiplantae > Streptophyta > Magnoliopsida > Asparagales > Amaryllidaceae > Allium > Allium sativum. Next base: position 265,563,863 of record CM060913.1, read on the forward strand.
AAGATTAGAATTAGAAAGATATATTTTTAGTGTTATCTTAGCTTCAGTAAAAAGAGTAAATAGATAGATAAGGTTTAATTTTCCTTTTGTTGAAACGCAAAAAGATGCATTTTTATCATTTAAATAGAATGAGACAAAATTTATTTAATTTTGTCATTTTAAAAGTTTGAGACAAAAAATAATCAATTTTGTCTATTTACATTAGTTGAAACAAAATAATCACTTTTTTCAATTTATATTAGTTGAAACAAAATAATCACTTTTGTCAATTTACATTAGTTGAAACAAAATAATCACTTTTGTCAATTTACAATAGTTGAAATACATTTTGTCATTTTTGTCAAACTGCAATGGTTAAAACAAAACATTATTATTTTGTCGACAAAACAAATCCTTGCTTATATTTGTTTTGTTGAATTAGATTTGTCAAAAAAACAAAGTCATCATCTTTGTTGTTTGTTGAAATAGAGTAGTTAAGTCAAAATATACATTTTGTCAAAATATTCATTTTTGACAAAATAGATTAGTTAAAGCAAACCATATATTTTTGTCAATATATATACTTCTGTCAAGGTAGACAAGTTGAATCAAAATACCCATTTTTTGACAAATAGCTTAGTTGAATTAAAATAATTATTTCTGTCAAAAATATTCACTTTTGCTAAAATATAATAGTTGAAACAAAAATTACCTTTTGCTAATTAGAATTGTCAGCAAAATAGAACTTCTTATACATTTTGTTGAGATGGGATTTATATGCAAATAAAATAACCATTTTTATTTGCATAACATACAATAGGATTCATATGCAAATATAATAACCATTTTTATTTGCATAACACAGCATAGAATTCATATGCAAATATAAAAATCATTCTTATTTGCAAACTTACATTAAATATAAAAATCATATTCTTGGTCTAAACATAGATTAGAATGTATAGTTGAGATAAAATGACATCTTTGTATGTTAACCCATACATTGGAATTTGAATGCAATTTAAAATAAATATTTTATGTGTTGAGTTATACTTTAAAATATGTACAAATGAAATTATTTCTTTTACGTTAAGAATAATTACTTACAAATAAAGTATAATGTAAATTATCTTTTATTTGTCATCCACAAAAATGTCATATAAATAAATTACATTCTATTATATATTAGAAATGTAAAAGAAATTATGCGAGTCAAATATATATTTCATTTTCAACATTACGAATTAAATATCATTTTGTCCATCATTATCAACATGTTGGTAGTATCAAAGTTGGTTAAATTCATTAACAAAATATTTATTTATATGTACTGTACTTGGCTGAAAACCCCACATGGGTATTGGGATGTTATTGATATACACTAATCCCAATATTTATTTGTATGTCAATTGCTAGATTGACAAGCAGTAGAGAACTTCACTTTGGATGTTGAACGGATGGTTTGATGATTATTTATTATTGTTGTTATTTACACACGATGTATGAAATCCATATACCCAAAGTTATATGGTAAATGATTGAGTCGCTTTCCGATTCAGAATATCTTTTAAATAAAGAATAAATCTTTCAACTTAGATTATTGGTATTTCAATTTATATTTTTTTATTGGAAAATGATTTTGGGTTTATCGTGAACAATGTTTTTAAATGACATTGATTCTTTAACCCAGTTAAAAATAAGATGTATTTCTTAAATTAGAATAATTGTAAAAGAAGAGATTTTTGATATTAAAACTGAACTGGAATTTTAATAAAGCTTTGAAAATAAGATTTAAGAATAAATCTACAAGATTTCATCTTTGATAAAATTAATAGGAACCTTTCCCTAATAATATGAATATTTTATTTAAAGAATATTCTGAATTGGGAAGAGGCGTTGGATGTATCCTTATAACACTTGATTTTTAATTATAAAAATACGCGAGTTATTCGGAATGACAGGGTTTAACCCATTCTGAATAATTACAACGACGATTAAAAGTCGAAGATGAAGACGGTGATTGAAGATCGGTGATCTCACATCGAATGGATGAGGACTACTGATGCCTTTGATTGGAGTTGTTGCCTTGAAAAGGTTCCAGTGGTAGTTGTTCGGACGTATTTTTGATCGTTCGAATATGCGAGGTATAAGGTGCCTCCGGTTCCGTTCAGACCCAGAACGGACTTGTAAATGGATGTGTGTCTGACATTGAATTTTGTTCTATGTAAATTGATTTCTATTAATATACAACCGTTGGTGGAGGAGAATTTATTCTCTTGCTTAACACCCTTAGAGGTTGTGTGTTGATAGTTATCAATCGCATGGTATGGACTGTCAATGTGGCATGCCATGATGCAATTGATCAAGGCCTTTGTTGAAAAGCAGAGCCTTGTGGATGATGATCAAAGCATAGCCTATCTAGGCATAGCTTTGTGTATTCCGTTACCTCGCGAGCCTCACACCCCCGTAGAGTCAAAAACGGAGCAGGGGAACGCAGGGAGTGCATACCTTTCTTTCTAGCTAGAAGTGGTGTTTGGGTTTAACATGGCCCGACATTTTACTTATGTGGTTGATGGATTTTGAGGTGCCTCGGATTTTTATTGCCCACAATGGCCAATTTATAGGTCCAATAGGATCGGGGAGCGTGTGTTCAGGCATAACTAATCCAACCCATTGCACTATTGGGGGACCGGCTCTGCTGTATCCAAGGGTTCGCCAGCGTCCGAATCCTGAGACATTGCTAGAGTGTCTCGAATTGGTCTGGAGATCGTTCCTAGCCTTGACTCATGATGGAAACCCAATTTCCAATACGACATCTTGCGATTTTGATTGTATACCTATATATGGCGACATAGTAGGATGGGGTACTATGCCGTCTATGATTAATACATTATGATTGAAAGTTTTTTAAAACATATACACACTAATAATAAAATCAAATCTGTTTTTATCGTATCAAGCATTTTTGACCATTATAAGGTAAAACTCTATCCTTCGGCTTGCGTTGCATTGTGTGATGGAACCGAAGTCTTATAATGGTTTCATTTTTCTAAAAAGAATTGCATTGTTTTAACGATTTATTTTATTTATGCACTGGAAATCCAATGGAGTAAACCCATTCCGCGATAGCGGCGTGGTCCTATGATTAGCCTCCTTATTAGATAAGTTAAGTAAAGATTTCTCACACCAGTCCCATGACTGACCCGTAGTTTGTTTCACTTTGCAAACTCGGGTGCCCTCTTTTCCACACGGGCAGTCGAGTAGCTTATTTTGCAGATGTATTGAGCTAGATGCTGGATCGAAGATTAGAGTTGTGTCCAGAGCATTGCTGGCCTTCCACTGCAATGTATTACATTTATTGTAATTTTATCTTCCGCTGTATTATTTGGCAATGTACTCTGATATATTCTGTACTCTGATGTAACATTATTATAATGTTTATAAAATTATATTGTTATCTGTTCTAATGTGTTGAATTCCCAAAGTTAGCGCATTCGGGTTTTGAATGGTCTTGGTCGATCTAGCGGTCGATCGGTTTGGGCGAAATTTGGGTCGTTACAGTTGGTATCAGAGCTCTGGTTAGCTCAAATCTTTGGGGTAAACTTTCTAGAACTGAATAAAAGACTCATCAGAGATTGGATTAGTAATATCCAATAAGAATAACTCTTAGAGATGGGATCAGTAGTATCCTAGAACGAGTATGAAGAGTATTAATTTTTAAATTAAAAATGAAAACAAATTTAGTTTTGAAAATTTAAAATCTTATTATACGTATTTAAATATATTATTTTATTTTATACTGGACAATCGAGTATATAAAGATTTTGCATATACGCCCAGCTAGCGTGCATTCGAAACCTCAAATATTCTAGATAGATATAGAATCACACTTTAGTCGCCCGGAGATGTTCTGATGGTGCTTCGAAACAACATCAGAATTTATGTTCGAGTTTCGAAAGTGGTATATCTATATATTTCCATTGACTGGTGTGAGAACCAAAACTAGATAGGGACTATTGCTGTGATTTGCCCATAAAACAAGATTTTTAACTATATATAAAAGTTATATGTATTTGAAAAGTTAATCACCTAATTGAGTGCTGGATGCGATGTTTGATAATTGGTTTAACTAACTAAAATATTGGAACGATAATTAATTCAACCAATATATAAAAGAATGATAAATTTAACTAAATCAAATTTAATATTGAACTGAACTGAAAATTGATTGAAAATTAAAAGTTGAGTTGGTTAATTAAACGACTTTTAGCTTCGTTCCTTTTCGAGGACGAAAAGATTTTAAGTGGGGGAGATTGTAACAACCCGCAAATTCTGAACCAATTTAAAAAATTTATTTTAGAAATTTTAATAGTTAAAATAATTTATTTTAAACAATAACAATGAAAATTTTATTTAAATCGAATTTAGAATGAATAATTTTAATTTTAATTATAAAAGAAGTTAGAAATAGCACGGTAGTTTGAAAAGTCAAACTTGAACTTTGACTGACTGTGCGGATACAAAATAAACCGGATTTTAGTAAAACCAAAATTATTAGAATCTATTTAAAAATATCTTTCCAACAAATCTGAAAAATCGAATTTTTATAGCGGGAATCAGAAGTTATGCCCAGTTTAAAATTCAGAATAGTCGCTGTAGAATTTATATATATTTTTTAATATTAAAAATAGCCATTTTTCAAATGGCCTCCGTTATTGACGAAACCACTTTTGTTGGAACCGGAATGTAAAATTATTGCTAAATTTCAATTTTCATAATTTTTCAAATTAATATGTGAGCGTGGCAAAAGAAAACGTGTTTTGTCAATTTCAGTCAAATTTGATCGACCAGAAAATGGACATTTTTCAAACGGTCTCAGAATGCAATGAAATTTGTCTTGTTAGAACCGTATCGTCAAAACATAACTAGAAATAATTTTTCTGGAATTTTTAGAGGTCGTATGTGGCCACGGTGAATTTATATGTCAAATTGAATTAATTAAATAAATAATTTAAATATTAAATTAAATAAAACAACTGAAGACATTTAATTGGGCTCACGAAACCTAGCCCATTGGATCCGGAATGGGGGCCATTTGGTGGGGTAGACTCCAGTTGGGCTGAAATTGGTTTGGTTTAAAACTTATGGATTTAATTGCAAAATTAACATTAACATAATATAAAAATACACATCAATCTTCCTCTAACCCTAATCCCTCTTACTGTAGCCGCCGCCCCCTTGTTTTTCAATGGACATTACCTTCCAAACTTCCTCCCTCTCAATCTTCAAATCCTTTCTATAATTCAACATGAAACCAAAGCAAAAACAGAAGAGCACGCCAAGATCTACAAGATGAACGGCTATGATGGGATATGGTGCCTCGAGGTGGACGATTTCATGGCTCAAAGCCGGTGGGTTTAGAGGCATTTCTGGGGCCTATGGAGCGTGCGAGGTGGCCGAGGTTGTGGGCGCGATTAGGTGTTGGCGCGGGCTTCCGTGTGGTGGCGTCTGATTCTGCTCCGGTGGCTTCTAGGATGGTGCGAATTGGATTGTTGAAAGGGAGCTCGATGGGTTTAGCGTGGCCGATTCCTGGAAGAAGAAGAAGAGCGATGGTTTTTGTGAGATTAGAGATGTAATTAAGTTTTTAAATATTAATTAAATAATTAAATAATTAAATTATCAAATGTGTTAAAGGCTATAACTTTTGCAAACAGGATCAGAATCAAACGAAACTGAAAGCGTTGGACTCGTATGAATCAGATCTACACTATGAAGCTGACTAGATCAGAAACAGAGCAGATCAAATTTCAACCAAATTTCAGATCTATTCTGAATTAAAATCTCAGTGGGATTTCTCTTTCTTTCAAATTATTTTATTTATTTAATTTATTTGCTATGCAACTATTGTATGTATATGTCTTAGATCTGTTGTGATGTGATTGTGGATGATTTATTTGTTTGATTGCTAATGTATAAACACAGATCTATGTGTGTTGGATAAAAATAAATCATTTTGTAAAATTATTGATTTGGAATAGAATCACCAAATCGATAAAATAAATCATTTGGTCAAATCATGGATTTGGAATAGAATCGCCATTTCAATATTAATGATCTTTTATTTGCATCCTTTTATGCAAGTATATACCCAGAAATATAAATGATCTTTTATTTGCATCCTTTTATGCAAATATATACACAGAAATATAAATGATCTTTTATTTACATCCTTTTATGCAAATATATACCCATAAATATAAATGATCTTTTATTTGTATCCTTTTATGCAAATATATTTCTAGAAATATAAATGATCTTTTATTTGCATCCTTTTATGCAAATATATACACAGAAATATAAATGATCATTTATTTGCATCCTTTTACTCAAATATATAAACAGAAATATAAATGATCTTTTATTTGCATTCTTTTATGCAAATATACATAGAAATAGAAAAATGCTCTTTTATTTGCATTCTTTTATGCAAATATATATTGAAATATAAAATATTCTTTTATTTGCATTCTCTGACGCATATATGCATTGAAATAAGGAAAACTATATTTTTATTTGCAAATTTAGATGCAAACAAACATTAGAGTTAAAATTACATTTTTGCAATTTTAGAACATCGTAGTTAAAAGAGTATATTTTTATTTGCATTCTTTGGTGCAATAAAACACCATATTTAAAAGTTGTATTTCTATTTGCACTCTTTGATGCAAATAAAACATGAAGCTAAAAGTTGTATTTTTATTTGCATTCTTTGATGCAAATAAATCATAAATTAAAATATTACATTTTTATTTGCATTTTAGATGCAAATAAAAAGCATAGTTTAAGAATTTACACTTTCACTACAATTTAGATATAAATAAAAGAATATGATTAAAAGTATCATTTTTACTTTTAAACTAGAGTAAATAAAAGATTATGATAAGATAAATTCATCTTTGTCTTTATTTTGTTAAATTATATAAAATGTTTTTATTTTCATCATAGATTAAAATAAAAAGATTAGAATTAAGAAGATATATTTTTAGTGTCATCTTAGCTTCAGTAAAAAGAGCAAACAGATAGATAAGGTTTAATTGTCCTTTTGTTGAAATGCAAAAGGATGCATTTTTATCATTAGATAGAATGAGACAAAATTTATTTAATTTTGTCATTTTAAAAGTTTGAGACAAAAATAATCACTTTTGTCAATTTACATTAGTTGAAACAAAATAATGACTTTTGTCAATTTATATTAGTTGAAACAAAATAATCACTTTTGTCAATTTACATTAGTTGAAACAAAATAATCACTTTTTCCAATTTACATTAGTTGAAACAAAATAATCACTTTTTTCAATTACAATAGTTGAAATACATTTTGTCATTTTTGTCAAACTGTAATGGCTAAAACAAAACATTATTATTTTGTCGACAAAACAAACTCCTTACTTATATTTGTTTTGTTGAATTAGATTTGTCAACAAAAACAAAGTCATCATCTTTGTTGTTTGTTGAAATAGAGTAGCTAAGTCAAAATATACATTTTGTCAAAATATTCATTTTTGACAAAATAGATTAGTTAAAGCAAACCATATATTTTTGTCAATATATATACTTCTATCAAGGTAGACAAGTTGAATCAAAATACCCATTTTTGTACAAATAGCTTAGTTGAACTAAAATAATTATTTCTGTGAAAAATATTTACTTTTGCTAAAAATATAATAATTGAAACAAAAATTACCTTTTGTTAATTAGAATTGTCAGCAAAATAGAACTTCTTATACATTTTGTTAAGATGGGATTTATATGCAAATATAATAACCATTTTTATCTGCATAACATACAATAGGATTCATATGCAAATATAATAACCATTTTTATTTGCATAAAACATCATAGAATTTATATGCAAATATAAAAATCATTCTTATTTGCAAACTTACATTAAATATAAAAATCATATTCTTGGTCTAAACATAGATTAGAATGTATAGTTGAGATAAAATGACATCTTTATATGTTAATGCATATATTGGAATTTGTATGCAGTTTAAAATAAACATTTTATGTGTTGAGTTATACTTTAAAATATGTACAAATGAGATTATTTCTTTTACGTTAAGAATAATTACTTACAAATAAAGTATAATGTAAATTATCTTTTATTTGTCATCCACAAAAATGTCATATAAATAAATTACATTCTATTATATATTAGAAATGTAAAAGAAATTATGCGAGTCAAACATATATTTTATTTTCAGCATTAGGAATAAAATATCGTTTTGTCCATCATTATCAACATGTTGGTAGTATCAAAGTTGGTTAAATTCATTAACCAAATTTTTATTTATATGTACTGTTCTTGGCTGAAAACCCCACACGGGTATTGGGATGTTATTGATACACACTAGTCCCGATATTTATTTGTATGTCAATCGCTAGATTGACAAGCAGTTGAGAACTTCACTTTGGATGTTGAACGGATGGTTTGATGATTATTTATTATTGTTGTTATTTACACACGATGTATGAAATCCAATAACCAAAGTTATATGGTAAATGATTGAGTTGCTTTTCGATTCAGAATATCTTTTAAATAAAGAATAAATCTTTCAACTAAGATTATTGGTATTTCAATTTATATTTATTTATTGGAAAATGATTTTGGGTTTACCGTGAACAATGTTTTTAAATGACATTGATTCTTTAACCCAGTTAAAAATAAGATGTATTTCTTAAATTGAAATAATTGTAAAAGTAGAGATTTTTGATATTAAAACTGAATTGGAATTTTAATAAATCTTTAAAAATAAGATTTGAGAATAAATCTAAAAGATTTCGTCTATGATAAAATTAATGGGAACCTTTCCCTAATAATATGAATATTTTATTTAAAGAATATTCTGAATTGGGAAGAGGCATTGGATGTATCCTTATAACACTTGATTTTTAATTATAAAAATACGCGAGTTATTCGGAATGACCGGGTTTAACCTATTCTGAATAATTACTGCGACGATTAAAAGTCAAAGATAAAGACGACGATTGAAGACCGGTGATCCTCACATCGAATGGATGAGGACTACTAATGCCTTTGATTGAAGTTGCTGCCTTGAAAAGGTTCCGGTGGTAGTTGTCCGGACGTATTGTTGATCGTTCGGATATGCGAGGTATAAGGTGCCTCCGGTTCCGTTCAGACCCAGAATGGACTTGTAAATGGATGTGTGTCTGATGTTGAATTTCGTTCTATATAAATTGATTTCTATCAATATACAACCGTTGGTGGCGGAGACTTTATTCTCTTGCTTAACACCCTTAGAGGTTGTGTGTTGATAGTTATCAATCGCATGGTATGGACTGTCAATGTGGCATGCCAAGATGCAATTGATCAAGGCCTTTATTGAAAAGCAGAGCCTTGTGGACGATGATCAAAGCATAGACTATCTAGGCATAGCTTTGTTATTCCGTTACCTCGCGAGCCTCACACCCCGGTAGAGTCAAAAACGGAGCAAGGGAACGCAGGGAGTGCACACGTTTCTTTCTAGCTAGAAGTGGTGTTTGGGTTTAACATAGCCCGGCCTTTTACTTATGTGGTTGATGGATTTTGAGGCGCCTCAGATTTTTATTGGCCGCAATGGCCAATTTATAGGTCCAATAGGATCGGCGAGCGTGTGTTCAGGCATAACTAATCCAACCCATTGCACTATTGGGGGACCGACCCTACTGTATCCAAGGGTTCGCCCGCGTCCAAATCCTGAGACATTGCTAGAGTGTCTCGAATCGGTCAGGAGATCGTTCCTAGCCTTGACTCATGATGGCAACCCAATTTCCAATTTGACATCCTACAGTTTTGATTGTATACCTATATATGGCGACATAGTAGGATGGGGTACTATGTCGTCTATGATTAATACATTATGATTGAAGGGTTTTTAAAACATATATACACTAATAATAATATCAAATCCGTTTTTATCGTATCAAGCATTTTTTATCATTATAAGGTAAAACTCTATCCTCCGGCTTGCGTTGCATTGTGTGATGGGATCTGAGTCTTATAATGGTTTCATTTTTCTAAAAAGCATTGCGTTGTTTTAACGATTTATTTTATTTATGCACTGGAAATTCAATGGAGTAAACCCGTTCCGCGATAGCGGCGTGGTCCTATGTTTAGCCTCCTTATTAGATAAGTTAAGTAAATATTTTTCACACAAGTCCCATGACTGAGCCGTATTTTGTTTCACTTTGCAAACTTGGGTGCCCTCTTTTCCACACGGGCAGTCGAGTAGCTTATTTTGCAGATGTATTGAGCAAGATGCTGGATCAAAGCTTAGAGTTGTGTCCAGAGCATTGATAGCCTTCCGCTGTAGTGTATTACATTTATTGTAATTTTATCTTCCGCTGTATTATTTGGCAATGTACTCTGATATATTCTGTACTCTGATGTAACATTATTATAATTTTTATAAAAGTCTGTTGTTATCTGTTCTAATGTGTTGTATTCCCAAAGTTAGCACATTCGGGTTTTGAACGGTCTTGGTTGATCGGGTCGGGAGAAATCCGGGTCGTTACAATTTCATTACTTCATGTCTCGAAATGTTTTTATTTTGTTTATTTGTGTCATGCTAGGTGCAAATGTGATTTTCCCTTGTTACCTGGCTAAAACTGGGCATTTTGTTCTATATTTCTCATATTATGAGTCCTCATTGAGTTTCTCGTACTATTCATACTTATTTTGTATCCACCATGGATTGTTGGAGCATAACCATTGCCTTGTCCATGGCCTAAAATTATGGCTCATATCTTTGTACACCCTTTTCAAGTGGCTGTTTTAACCTGAGCATCATGATACAATTTCATTTATTTTACTAGCCAGTCCAAAAATTTTCCATTGAAACGCATCACACCAAATCGTTGTATGCACCACATCTCTTATTATATATATGCATACATAAGTATGGATATATGTGTAATTGGTGAGAACCTTGAACTAGTTTTCCCATTAAGTCAAATTTTGGAAACCAAAAGGGAAGGAAAAATCCCTTATACTTTAAACCTGGTCACTGGTCACATGTTATTCATTTCACAGCCATATTAAAGTCTAATACTTACAGGCGTGTTAGGTAGTTTTTGGGGATATTATATATACACATGTTGTTCATACACACACACACACAGACACACCCCATAGTTCATAAAATAGGGTAGTCTGTTAGCTACACATAGGCGCAAATTTATTCTTATTTATAAATGAGTACAGTATGTATGTTGCATATTGTCTTGTGTAGTATGCATGCATGGAATAATATAATTGTTTGGAAAATTAAATGACTGGGTTTGCTAGATTTTACATTGTTTGTGTTTGAAATTGTTCAAAGTAGAATATAAAAACTACCTTCACGATGACAAAAATTTGAACTATCTTGGCATAATGATCACATTGAGTACATGTGGCATGGCCATTTATTTACCTATATAAACTGTTGTCTTGATGTTAAGGAGGAAAATATGTATTGTAGGCTTATACCTCATTCGAAAAAACTAAAACTAAGTATTTTTGGTATATGATCAATTTCATACCCATAAACATACTTGGTTATGTCTGCATAGGTTGCACCTCAATGCTTACTTATTCACCTTGGAAAAAAATTGAAATTAAAATGGTGCAACTTGAATATGTGATGCCATGGGAATAAAGATCATGATTAATAACCGATCTACATTTACACAGTCTGGACTGTTCATCCAATTGAGAATTTATATGTCACCCTGATTATTTTGGTGATGCTTTTACATACTCATGAATATTTATAAATGGCAAACCTGAAAGTGCATTTTGCACAACATTCTGGCACTAACAATGAACTACGGCATTGATTATATACTAGCTACAACTTACACTTTAGTAGTACGTGCTGTGCCACCTGGGTATTTTTTACATGCTTGGTCACGAATTTTTTTGGAAAACCTTGGCTTTTATTTTGGAAATAGGTTTTCAACCTATTTGTATATGTTCATACGACACTGAGGTAGTGAACACATGTACCTGTACAAATGTGTATATGCAAACCCCTGTGATCACAGTCCCTGAAAAATAAAAACAACTTAACATAGTACGGTTGCTACACAATTATATATTTGACTCGTGGCATATGATTGATGTATGATTACATTTAGTGTTTTATTGAAATTGTCTTACTTGAGTAAAGTTAACCCTGACTCGAGTGTTTTATGTTTTTGCATGGAACGCTCGGGTCAGACCCGAGTAGTGCAGATTTTGAAGATTACAGCTTTGGATTCGAAGATCGGCGAAGCTGGTATTCCGAAGACAAGCGCACTCTGAAGATTTCAAACAGTAAATATTTACTTGTATTTAAAATGATATTTTCATTCCGCTGTATAGAAAAGTCTTGTATTCAAAAATTCTGATTAATAAATAAAAGTTTATTTTGTTGTTCAATACCAAGTTGTTTATTTATTCTATTTTTCTGTGTTGATTTTTGTTTAAACTCTGTAAGATAAATAACAATCCGTTAGTTTGGACATTTTAGATTGGTTTAATCACCAATTTGAAGTGGTCAAAATGGTGGGACGTTACTCCAGATTTCTGCACAGTCAAACAATGAGAGATAAGATTAAGCTGATTATTACTAAGATAAGAATATAGAATATGCATAACACGAGCATAGAGAACTTTATTTTTCTTATCTAGCATATCTCCCGTATTTTCAATAATATTCCAATATTCAATATTACAAGATTTTAAATAAAATTTGATTTTCGATTTCCAAATTAAAAAAACTTGCCCATTCAAAATAATTGGAATATCACTGGACTGACTCTCGTTATACTGACAACTAGGGAACACCATCTCTAGAGTTAATGAAATACCTACTCTGATACCACTTGTTGGATCTTGAATACCCCTAGAGGGGGGGTGAATAGGGCTTATTGAATTAATTCAAGATTTTAATTAATGTCACAAAATATATTGCAGTAGATAAAATAAATGCAGAAAATAAATAACACAGATTTTACCCAGCTTCTGCAAACCCTACCTACTATTGCATTCCCTAAGGTTTTTACTAGGTATTGAAAATAGATCTCGCTTACAAAATCTTATAAACTCGCAAACCCTGCTCCTATTCTAATCCTATGCTCTAATCCTAGACTAATCTTTATCCACAATATCAGATTTTCCCCTAGCTAAAAACCCATAACTCAGTAACTCCTAGTTATTACGCACACCAGAAAACTGCTAGTTAAAAACTATAGCTAGATGACCTAGTTCTTACAGAAAAAACAAGAAAACACAAATGACGATCTTCAAAACAAAGTAGAAACCATGTAAATTAAAATAAAAAAATAAAACCCCTTTTCTAAATTAAACCAAAACCGGCCCCTTGTATATTCCTTTGCAAATCCTTGTCTTCAAAAAAAGGCCAGCCGTTCCTAAAGCAAATTAGAGTTTCTCTTAAATCTCAAAATCTTGACTTTGGTTATTGAAAAAAATTGTTCTCTGATGAACTTTTGCTTCCTCGTTCTTGCTCAATGATTTGAGTTGCTTGCGATTGAAAATCAAGTACGTTCTTTGATTCTATTTCTCTGAGCTCTCAAAATTGTGATTGTTGATTTCCAATACATGTTGATGATGATTTGGGTATTTTAAATAAGATTCTTAAATCCGAATTTCTTTGATTTCACATAAATGATTTTGATCTGATTATTAGCTGATTTTCTCATGCGTGGTTTGCTCTGTTGCTTTGATTTGAATGTATCGGCCATGGATCCACACCATTGAAATGCTTGATTGAATTTTGTATAATCATACATGTTTTCTGGAATTGTGTGATGCCCTTGCCCTTTTGATTACCAGCGAAAATATACTTGCTAAACTTGACTCCTTAATCACATTGAAATGCTTTCTGGATTTTTGTATAATCACACATGATTTTTGGAATTATGTGATACCCTTGCCATTTTGATTATGGGAGAAAATCTCTGCATGATATTTGGTTAAAACTAGAAAATAAATTATCTATCCCCAAATAAGCTGTAGACAAAAATGTTGTGCATGCCATTTCCCAAAATATTATTTGTTTTCAAATTTGTCCATGCATGATTGTTGCCATGCCATGGAAAAATGATCTATTTCTTGAATTGTTCTTCCCCAAAATTCATCGTTGTTGCTTATTTCTGGACACATATAAATGATTCTCTGGAAATACTTGATGCTAAAGGTGTTTGCCGAACTAGATACTATGATGGCAATCCATAATCAATTTTCCACTTTAATTCAGTTTAGTAAACAGTTTGTGTTTGTTTGGATTTGTGAATGTTTGGAAAACATTGACTTTGGCCCAAACAATCATGCAAAAATCTGTTAGTTTCCAAGAATTCAAACCAGAAGGAAAACTTCCCATTTATTGTTCATAGTTGTGTGTGTTGATCTATATGTGTTTGATCATCCTGTGCTTGTGTCACTTCCCAATTTTGCTCGGCTATGGATGCTCTTGTGTATATGCTGTGTAAAAAAAATATCCAAAAGTTCATGCATGCCATTTGGTTACATTGCTGTAGCTATTTTTGGTTTGCATGTGTTTATATTTTCTTGGCCTTGACTTGACACAGCTTGTATTTGTGAGGCTCGGCCATTTTGAGAATATGATTCCCTTGCTTTGTGCTTGTCCCTATTGCCAAATTTTCAGTCCCATGAATTTAGCTTGATACATTTTGCTGTTCAGTACGCGTTGTTGCATTTTTCTCACATGAACACATGGACTTGAAATCAAAAACTGAAACTATAATTTCTAGGAAAAAATTGATTGCCAAAATAAAAATTCATATATCTTCTTGCTTGCCATATGTATGTCTATCCACGTAGATACTGCTATGTTTAACCATGCTCAAATCAGTTTTGCCAAACTATTTTGGGCTCGTCACATTTGCAATGTTCTCTGTATATTTGTGAACACATGCTTGAACCACGTTGCTTGAGTCTAGGCTGGCCTGAATTTGTTGAGTCATGATGTGTATGGCACACTTTCACATGTTGAGTCATGTTGATCTGAGATTGTTGACTTGATGGCTGTAGCTTGTTGCACTTGAACTTCAAACTGCCTCGACCACTTTGTCACCATCATGTTGGTATTTCATTGTTCCTCGACCATTTGGTTTGCCGTGTACATTTGCAAGTTTGTCATGTTGCTTGTTCATTTTTGTCAATGCATGTCGAATCTATGTACTTGCACACTTATATATTTGTATATACATACAACTGTATGTGTATACATGTATCGTGCACACATAATTTATATATGTGGGATATTTGAATGACGTGCATGAAATTTCATTAAGTAAACCAATATAATTGCGTTGTGGCTGTTCAGAATCAGCTAATTATGATGCTATTTCTGATCAGCAGACAAGTGTAGTGTGTTGAGGCTGATCTGTGAGCACTAGAGTATACAATCTTCCTTGTGGTATTTATAGTGATCACTGTGAATATCACAAGCTGTCTAGACACAGATGGATGTCCATATAAATTGGATCAAGTCAAGAAAAATGATGAGAAACATACCAAAAATCTAGGACAAATAAATTTTTAAAATAAAAATTATGCAAGAATTTAAAATTATTTCTGTTCCATATTACTCTGTGTGTGTTTTTGTGACAGGTAAGCAGAAGACTAGACTGATAGTGAGGTAGACAAAAGACAAGGACAATGTCAGTGAATGTATCAATGTATATAACAGACAGTGAAGTGTATCTGTATACAACCGTGTATATGAGTGTTTGTACAACTGAGTGACTGAGAGAACTGTTGTATGGAGCAATGTATACAAATGAAATTGAATGTGAATGTATTGTATTTCAGTGAAATGTACGAATAGTGGAGTTATAAATTTGTACTATAGAAATGTTGAAATAAAATATTACATTTAAATAAAATACTGTTTGAATATTTTAATTCTTGTGTTGTAGTATTCTGTTTAAATATAAATATTATATTCTGTCTGTGATGTAGTATAACAGTACAATTACAAATACATTTATAACAATAAATATATGTTTGTTATCATCAAACCAAAATCATAGAATTTTCAGAAATAACATCTGTTATTATCAAACAAAAATCATAGAATTGTTAGATACAATAGAAAGCCCGAAGATCAAGAATCGAAATCCGAAAACAAGAGACTGAGCTCAATAAGAAAAATATAGCATATTGTTTTTCTAAAGCAGATTCGAGATAATTTTTAATGAAAACTTAAATCACCCAAATTCTAGAAATCACCCAACAAAATCTAGAATAATATAAAATGGAAAGACACTCAAACTATAACGAGTACGAGCATACAAATCCATAAATCACAATGTTATTCACAAACGGTTCTCGTAACAAAAAAATGGACACACACAAAAGTCTACAAAACACAAATGAGTGCATGGATCCATAGATGAATGCGTAAGCAATTCATGTCATAAATAAATAAAGAGAAACACATGTTTCCTAAATAAGAACAAGTTCTCCTGAATGGTCCGAAGACCCACTAAAATGAGATGAACTCCACAAATGCCATAAGACCAGAAAACTTAAATACTCCAAAAATGATTAAAACATCAAAACCAAAAAGTGATCACCAACGATCAACAAGGGAAGCATAATTGACATTATACCAGTAAATAGGTGATTTTAGGCAAATGTTCCATAACCACTGACTTAACTCAAATATTTACAAACAAATCGCAAAATCCACAATAAAACGTAAAATTGTTGTGTTTGAATTGTCTCATTAAAGTGTTTAGAAATCTCTATTGATATTGTGGCATCGCACATCTCGACCAAACTTTATAACACACTCCATGGGCAAATTAACAAAACAAAACAAATTACGTTTACATAGGGACATAAGTTCGTTAATAAATAATTATTTTATTTTTAAATCCCAAACTAACAAACCATGATTTTTCTGAAAAATTGATTTAGACATATCTCAAAATCTACAAGATGGAATTAAAATCTTTCTCTCATGTATTTTTAACATAAACTAGTTAAACATTCAAATTCAACATGGAAATATTGAATATCCAAAATCATCGAACATTCCATTTTATTAAAGTATGAAATCTTTCAACCATCACATCAACGTAAGATGCAACTATTTATTCATGAATTAAATTTTTAATCATAAATAAATAAACAACAATTTCATAGTATTTAGCGAAAATAATTTATCTGCTTTCAACTCACAAATTTAATCTCAAATGGATTAGTATATTACATAGTCAAAATTATTTTATTAAATGATTTATAAGTCTTCACGAATAAGTCCCAAAGATGATTTCGACTCAAAATACGAAATAACTCTGGATTCCTACTCACGAAAGGGACGGGATTTGTAACACCCTGTAATTTTAAAGAACACTAATAAACTAAAGGGATACTTAGTTAAAAATTAGGAATTAAGTAAAACGGATTGTACCATTGCGTTCATCTCAGAATTCTGGTTCAGATACACTTCGAGTTTGCGTAAAACGAATAACGCATAAGGAAGATATAAAGGTTAGAAGTTTATATACATATAAGATGGATGTATGTAAACATAAAACAACCCAGAATTCAAAATAAATCGATCAAACAAAGCAGGAATTAGTTCCGTTAGGGGACGTCCTGCTCCAGCCTGGATCGACCTATGGGTCGACCCATAGTGGCTGGATAGACCCTAGGGTCGACCCAAGGGTAGGTGGGTCGACCCCACCTGGATCCGACCGAATTCTTCTTAGTGAACCTAGCTTGTTTTTTAACCAAGTTCATTATTTTCTGAATGGATGGATTTAAAAATAGAGATTTGATTGTAACACCCTATATTTTTTGTAAACATAAAAGTGACAATACAAAGTATACTTAATTTTTAAGAGAATAATTAAGGGAAACGAGTTGCGCAATTGCGTTCTTCTCGGAATTATGCTTGAGATAGAGTCTGAGTTTGCGTAAGTCAGACTTCGTATGAAGAAATTATGGCACTTAGAAGTTTTAGGAATTTAATAATAAAAACCAACCCGAATTCAAAATTCAAAGTTCGAAATTCAAAACACAGACCCGGGCTAGGAGGGAAATTTCCCGCCCAGGACCTAGGTCGACCAGGGGGTCAACTTGGGTAGAACAGGTTGACCAAGGGGTCGACCTGGGGGTCGACCTCCCCCAATTCCAGATCCGTGGACAGATTCATTTTTCTGCATTTAGACGCCCGTTCTGACCAGATTCGTTGCTCCTAAGCTATTTAAGCACCCCCAAACCCCACTCCCTCTCCACACCAAACCATTATAATGCTATGTTGCCTCAATTCATATTAAAATAAATAAATGGTGTCCTTACTCTGCTGAAACCTAGGCTAAAACAAGTGCTCCTTATTCTTCCAATCTGAATAGGATTAAAAGAGAACAACTACAACCCCTTTTTTCTTTTAGAATCCAACCAAGGTGAGTACAGTTATTTTCAGATATGAAATTTAATGATGATCTTGACATGGTTATAAATCTAAATTGGAGATCATGCATATTCATGTTTAAGAGATCTATTTTTCTGTGTAGATCTATCTTAGTCATGTTTATCATATCTGTTTTTCTTTGTAGATCTATCTTATTAATTGTAACTATTTTGTATCTCTTCCTTCCTTCTGTTTTATAGCCAAGCTACCACGAGCCTGAGCCAAATCTCATAAGAGATCGAGGCACGAACGCTAAATTTGGGGATAATTGTGAATAATTGGATATGACTGATTTGTGACTAAATTGAGAAGAGAACATATGTTGTAATTTAAGATCTAGATCTGGGCATACTACATATATATATATATATATATATATATATATATATATATATATATGATAGTTTGTGATTTGGAAGAAAGAGAATTATTTTGTGTATGATTTAGGCATAAAAGATCTATATTAAAATAGGATAACTATTAAACATGAACCCGCCTAAATGGGGATTTTTGGATATTTGACATACGTTAAAATCAAAGGCTATAATTTGGCATAATTCGTATTGTATATCATGATTTGGGGTTTTTGGAGAATATTCTATGCTATATAAATTTAACTAAAAATTTGGGGCATATGTTATATTGTGAATTATGACCATAATTTAGGCATGTAAAATTAGGCTTAATTTTATGATTAAGCGAGGTATGTCAATGGAATTTTAAGGGATGATTAAATCTGTTAAATTGTCTAATCTACTAAATCTGTTGAAACTGAATATGGTAATTTGGGGTATGAAAATCTGTAGGCTCGGTCTAAAATTGAGCAAAACATATTAATAGAACTTTGGATAATCTGTTGTAACGTGTAAAGAAGTTTAATTGGCATAATTAGTCTAATATTGGCATAATCTGTGAATGAATACTTTAGCTAAAATAAGAATGCTGAGACACGAGGTTAGACTCTGTTTGTGGTGGAAGCCTGCCCGGACCCAACCAGCTCAACCAACAACCGCAAACTGTCAGTCTAATGTGAGAGGTCGTATGCATAAAGATGCTTAGACACGAGGTTAGGTCTGGATTATGGCAGAAGTCTGCTCGGAACCGCTCAGCACATCCAACGGCCACAAGCTACTGACCTAATGTGAGAGATCTATGCATTAATATTTAATTAATGCAAATATAAGATAAATGTGATACCTAAAAGGTGTTGGGTGGATCGGTTTAAAACAACTGGACTGATGAATCTAATAAACCCATTTCGTAAATCTGAAGGCCCAATACAAGGTTAGGTGAAACAATCTATAAGTCTGTTAATCTGTATATCTGATCCGTTAGTCTGAAAACTTGTTAATCTGTATATCTGATCCATTAGTCTGAAAACTTGTTAATCTGTATATCTAATCCGTTAGTCTGAAAACTTGTTAACCTGCATGTCTGATCTGAGAACTAGTTAATCTGGACTTTGTACATCTGATATCTATAAGCAAGTTAATCTGAAATCTGTTAGTCTGGGGACACAAGGTTAGGAGGGGTAATTACTTGTGTCATCTGTTTTTTGGGACCCACATAAGTTAGTAAACCTTTCTGGTATCAAAATTATGACCCAACACTAGGTAGGGGTCCAGGGCACGCTTACTGAACTAATTGTAAGAGGTCCACTCTGATAATGGCGAGGGGTGTTGATGGCGCATTCCAACCGGGTCATGTGCGTGCATGGATCTGGTCTGCTCTGAGGATGTAAGACACCATGACATATGTTAATAGGTCTGTGTCTATAGGTTGCCACTTTAGGGAGTTATACACCCTTCTGTGGGGCTGGCACATGGTATTTATTTATTAGGGAGCCGGTCGCTTGGGGTAGAATTTAGGGTACACTAAGTTTTGTCTGTTTCTGTTGGGGTACCGTCTATTTTTGTTGGGGTGGTAACACCTGTCTGTTTCTGTGTGGAACCGTCTGTTGGGGTGGTAAAGGCCCATTACTAGTGTACACTTAATTCAAATATTCTGTTTCCGTAGGGGTTGTTCTGTTTCTATCTCTGTTCGGGTGGTAAAGGCCCATTACTAGCATTTTGTTTCTGTACCATCTGTCTCTATTCGGGTAGTAAAGGCCCATTACTAGCATTCTGTTTCTTTACCGTCTGTCTCTGTTCGAGTGGTAAAGGCCCATTACTAGCATTCTGTTTCTGTACCTCTTTCTCTGTTAGGGTGGTAAAGGCCCATTACTAGCATTGTGTTTCTGAAGAGATCATTCTGTTTTCTGTTTAGACATTAGGACAACACCTAATTTTGTTATACTAGTATTAGTGTAGAGAAGTGAAGAGTAAGTAAGAAGCTTAGCTTAAACTATATCATTATTTTTCTCCTGTTTAACTCAAGCCTACCTGCTACTCCTTTTGTTGTTATCTGTTATCCATTTTTATTTACATATCATGATACTATTATCTGTTTATATGATGAAAGTCACTGGACATGCCAAACTTATGTCTGACCTAATTTGTTTCGCCTCTTTTCTTTCGTTATCCACCAGGTTCTCAGGGTGGAAACATAGGAGCTTGATTCATATTCCATCTGCTTGAAGTGCTAGAAGTGCTTGAAGTATTGCTTGGCTTTGATTCTACCTATTTATGGCATTCTCTGTTGGGGATTATGGCTTTAAAATTTTGTACTCTGAAGGCTTTTATACGAGACTGATATTATGTGCTTGGTTTTGTTGTATTGAAGATCTATCCAAACTTATTTATGTTACCGCTGCAATAAAGTTATAAAATTTTCAAGTACTACTTTATCTGTCTTGTAATATTCTATTCTGTTTACTTATAACGTTTCACCGAAGTTAAGGCATTCCCCTTGTGAGTGACCTTAACGGAGGTGGGGTGTTGCACTTGGTATCAGAGCCGAAGGTTACCAGATTAGATAAAAGTTTTTGTAAACTATTTTCAAAAAGGTTTTAAAAAGGAAGTATTTTCAAAAGGAAAGTTTATTTTGAAAAACATAGTCCCCAAAGCCATATATCTATCTTTTGATTTTCTGCTTAATCCTTGTTTCCTTCTTTTCTGAGTCTCCGGGGCTCCTGGCTTTCTTGGAGGTAACCTCATCGCGACATGGTTCCGTAGGAATGATGAGACTACGACGCCTGTCGAAGGGCAAAGAAGTGCCTAACTTCCATCTGTAGCCGCAGTGATTGTAACAACCCATATTTTTGAATAACATGTTATAACATAAATCAAGGCAGAATTAAACTGTAAAATCTGAATCAAGGGAAACGGGCTGTGCCATTGCGTTCGACTCGGAAAAATACGCGAAATAGAGTCCGAGTTTTCGAAAATCGGAGTTCGTATGACCGAGATTGGCCTCGCGAAGTTTCACGAAAAATTCAAAATTCAAAACAGATTCAAATTTCAGAAAATCGGGGTAGGCGGGAAAAATCCCGCCCAGACCAGGTCGACCAGGGGGTCGACCTGGGTGTCAACATGGGTGGGACCAGGTCGACTGGGGAGTCGACCCCAGGGTCGACCTGGGGGTCGACCTGCCTGGTCGGACCCAGGCAACCTGGTGCACCTATTTTGGCTGTTTTGACCTGTTTTGTTGGCTAGTGACGGGATTTGATGGCTCTGATTGAATCTAGGGTTAATCCTATGGCTAATACTATCCTAATCTTCTATAAAAAGACCCCTAAGCCTAGCCTAAATCACCAATATTCAACCCTACAACTAAACTATGTCAAAATGGTTCCTCTCATGGCCTCCACTCTCATGCTAAAATTCCTAAGTTTATTTATATGAGAGATCTTGAGTTCATGCAAGTGTTTTCAAGCTTGTATGAGTGTTCTTAGTTTGCATTCAAGTCAAGTTGCAACATTTCTATTACAAAGCAAGGGTTTTTATTGATTTGGCTCAAGGGTTTTTCATTTGGAGCTTGCATAATTGGGTTTTTTGGTGATTGCATAAGGGCTTCGTCTCAATTTTTATAATAAATATTCATTTGTATCTTCATAGCATTGTAAGCCCTTTTCTACTTTCTTTTTATTGAACTATAAAGTTAAATGAATGATGCAAGTTTGGGTTGATCATTATGATATGCAAGTTTGGTTGATCATTATGTTATGCAAGCTGGTTCAATCATTATGTATGACACATGTTGCTATGTTATGCAAGTTTGGGTTGATCATTATACACATGTTATTATGTTATGCAAGTTAAACTTGAGTTTGTGAGCTTAAAGCTTCAAGCTTTATATTAAAGGTTGCATTTTGGCAACATGGAAGTTATCATATCCCTTATGATAACTTGCATGTGAGGCTAAATGCGAACTTCTAGCAACTTCTACATGTCATTTATCACCATGTATCACTCATATGCTAAGTTTGGTTTTATGCATGCTTTTGAAGCCTAATAATGCAATATGCAAGTATATGAACATATGTACATTTCATATGCCACCATGATAAACTTGTGGCTTCAACACCTTTTTGTCATGATTATGCCAAGTTCCCTATTTTATCCTTTATGCGTTGATGCGATTATGTAAACGATGGGATTACGTTGGGGTCGGGTAACATTATGACATAAACATGGTTTTTATAACATGACGTGATATGTTAACTTGTAATTATGTTTTTGAAACATAATGGACATGACACTTAGAAAATATGAGTGTGGCCAACTCGAGGTTGGGTTGAGTTTGTAGCATAAATCTACCCGGACCCGCCCGGCTTAACTAGTGGCTACAAACAATAGGACCCAATGTGAGAAGTTGGTCATGTTGTGCTCGAACCCGAGGTTAGACCAAGTTGTGGTGTAAAGCTACCCGGACCCGCCCGGCTTAACTAGTAACCACAACAAGGTCTAATGTGAGAGGTTAAAGCTCATTAAGTTAATTAATGCCTCCTGATTAGGGTTAAGTCATGGTCCACTTAATACTTAACCAATTTAGGCTTGATGGGTTAATCGGAGTAAAGTCATGAACCTTGGGTACACTTAACCAATTTAATCCACGTTTGGATCGGGTTAACCACATTTAACCCGTTAAGAAACCCTAGTTGCGTGGTCTGTTTCAGCAGTAACCCTCTTGATAGTATCATAAGACCCTAGGACTAGGCTAGGGTGGGGCACGATTACTGGGCTGACATGTAAGCGACCAAAACGACGGCTGAGTAGGTACGCCGGTGTAGGTCCAGGCGGACTATGGTCGTGCACTTAGTCCGGAGTTGGAAAATCAGGCACGGGTACCAGTAGATCTCGACTGTGCATACTTGATTGGTGTCCGAGGTTGACACCCTAGGACTTGATACACCCTAGGGTGGACCTAGCGCAGTTTAACTTCATTGCATGTTTGGGTCGTATGACACCGACACTTGACGAGTTAGGCTTATAGGGAGCCGATCAACTAGACCGTGTAGTTGGACCTTGATTTAGGTCACCTCATGATGTTGGGCCAAGCTTGGGCCAAGGGATAAATTCTTGTTTTTACTTGACATGTTAGAATGCTAGTACACCCGTGGTGCAAAACTTAACCTTGATTATGCGATGACACCTTTATCAATCCTGTTAGTTAATCATCATGCCAGTATGTTGTTATCCTTATGTTCATCTCAGCTTCTCATGCCAGTTAACTTTACTAGTTCATAGACTGATAGTAGTTAGGGCTTACCAGTCTTTTTGACTGACCTGTTTTCTTTCGCCTCTTTTCTTCCATTTCCCCCCCCCCCCTCAGGTTCTCAGGGTGGGAACATTGGAGCTTAGCTTGGATCTTTATAGCTTGCTTACTGAATTTGCTCATGTACGGTTCTGGACATTGAGCTAGCTATGGTTTATCACTTCACTTTGGGGATAGTACTTTATGTATTTCAGTTTTCCAGTTTATGCTAGACTATGTTTTGTTGGAAAATAATGATCAAGTACTTTGTTGTAACATGACTATGGTTTTGAAATGCTAGTTTGATCCGCTGCTTTATTTACTCTGTTTTACTTATCTGTTCTGTCTTGTGATATCTGCATGCATGTTTACCTTGTTTAACGCCCCTCCAAAGCCAGTGTGCTTGCAAGAGTTACCCTGGCGAAGGTGGGGTGTTACATTTGGTATCAGAGCCAGGTTTACAAGATTTGAGCAAAAGTGTTTTTAAAACTTACCTTTTTGAAAAACTATTTTCAAAACCAATTAAGTATTTTCCAAGAAAAGTCTAGTTATTTTAAAAAGGCTATTCCCCAAAAGCCATAGCACTATCCTTCGTTTCTTCGTTTTGAATCTATCTTTTTCCTTTTTCAGTATGACCGATCTTAACATTCCCGAGGGAGTGACCATTCTCGGATGGTTCCGGAGGTACTTGGAAGCTAGGGCCAACGATGTGGGCCCAGCAAATACCCCCAATATAACTGAGGTTCCTCCTCCTCCTCCTCAGAATTCGCAAACAAATTTCGCTAAGATTTGCAAAGACTTTAAGGCGATGGGTGGCAAGAACTTTATTGGGACGGAGACTTTTGTGGAGGCAAGAAATTGGTTGAAAGAAACTGAAGATCTCTTCGCCATCTTTGATGTGGAAGATCATAGAAAGGTTTTATTGGCAGCATGGTTATTAAAAGAAGAAGCTGCTTATTGGTGGGAGGTCACCAATGCTACGAGGCCTATAGAGACTTGGGCCGACTTTAGGACAAGATTTGGGCTTAAGTTTCTATCATCAGCTGAGGCGAATCTGCAGTTGGAGAAGTTTATATCTTTGAAGCAAGGAGACATGACAGTGAGGGAGTATGTGAATGATTTTAACAAGCTCGCCCGATTCGGTTTGGACATGGTTAATACTCCCCAGAAGAAGGCTTTACGCTTTGCACGAGGATTGAACGAGCCATTACAAGGGTTAGCCCTATCTCATATACCCATGGGGGCCACTTTTGAAGGACTAGTAGACATGGCATTGCTATAAGGAGACGATAAGAATGGCAAGAAGGAAGTCAAGGCTAATGAGACTCAAGCCAAGAAGACAGACTCCAAGTGGGGAGGAAATCAGAGCAATCAGAACAACAAAAACAACAAGAACAACAAGGGCAACAAGGCCAAAGCAAAGGATCCAAGAAAATGCCACTACTGTGGGAATGTTGGGCACATAGCTAAAGACTGTAAGAAGAGGAAGAGGAAGTCGAGCGAATGCTTTCATTGTGGAGAGACCGGACATTTTAGCAAGGATTGCCCCAAGAAGCAAGGGCAGAATCGGCGTGCAGGACCTTCTGGAGGGCAAGTGCATGCTCTCAACGCGGCTCCAGTTCAGGATCGAGGTAGTATTTCTGTAGAAAGTCTTGTTTATATTTCTGATTATCCTGTTCGCACCTTATTTGATTCTGGCGCATCGCATAGTTTTATTTCTTCTGATCTTGTTGAAAGTTTGCACCTAAGTACTAGTCTACTTGAGGATCCCGTTTGTGTTTCAAATCCAATTGGGGGTTCCGCCCATCTATCTATGATTTGTGTGGATTTGAAGATTTCTATCTTGGCCGTAGAATTCACGTGTAATGCTTATGTTCTCGGATTCATGGGATATGGGTTGATCTTGGGCATGGATTGGTTGTCCAGTTATGGAGTCATCCTCGATTGTGAGCATAGGGTGGTGAGGCTCATGACTCGCCTCGGTAATACCCTAGAAATTTCTTGTAACCCTAGAGGTCCCGTCATGATATGTTATCTTGAATCTCTCGACTCGTCCATCGATGATCTGCAATCTGTAAGGGTGGTCCGCGACTATCCTGATGTCTTTGAAGAAGTTAAGGGGTTACCCCCTAAACGAGAGATAGATTTCCGCATTTATCTAGTTGATAATGCCAAGCCAGTATCATTGCCCGTTAGGCACATGGCCCCATGAGAAAAAAGTGAGCTCAGTAAGCAAATCAAGGAGCTGCTCGAGAAGAATTTTATTAGACGAAGCATTTCTGAATGGGGTGCTCCGGTGGTATTCGCTACTAAGGCGGATGGTTTGCTTCGTCTATGTGTTGATTATCGAGAGTTGAACAAGCTGACAAAGAAGAATAGGCACCCTTTACCGAGGATTGATGATCTCTTTGACCAGCTGGTTGGTGCTTCTGTTTTCTCTTAGCTTGATCTAGCCACCGGATTCCATCAGCTTAGAGTAGCTGAGGATAGCATTGATAAAACTGCGTTTAGGACTCCAGATGGATTCTTTGAATGGCTTGTCATGCCATTCGGATTGACTAATGCACCCGCCTACTTCGTAGACTTGATGAGTAGGGTGTTCAGGGAGTTCCTCAACAAGTTTGTTGTTGTCTTCGTGGATGATATTCTGATCTTCTCAAAGGATGAGGAAGAGCATGCTAGGCATCTCAAGGAAGTGATGGATACGCTTAGAGCGCATCAGTTGAAAGCCAAGTTCTCCAAATGTCATATCTGGAGAAAGGAAGTTCGGTTTCTTGGACATATAGTTTCTAAGCAAGGCATAGCGGTGGATCCCGCGAAGGTGGTTGTGGTTCAAGACTGGAAGACTCCTAGGAATGCAACCGAAGTAAGAAGCTTTCTCGGTCTGGCGGGCTACTATAGGAAGTTCATCAGGGACTTCGCTAAGATTTCAGCCCCTCTTATTAAGTTGACGAAGAAGAACTTAGTCTTTGCATGGGACTTGGAGTGTGAGCTTGCTTTTCAAAAGCTCAAAAGAGCCCTTACCTCAGCTCCAGTTTTGGCATTACCCGATAGTGGTAAGATGTTTACCGTGTACACAGATGCATGTGGCACGGGGTTAGGTGCTGTTCTGATGCAAGAGGGAAGAGTGATATGTTATGGGGGTAGGCAACTTAAAGTTCATGAGAATAACTATCCCACTCATGATTTGGAGTTAGCAGCAATCGTCTTTGCACTTAAATCCTGGCACCACTATCTTCTAGGTGAAAGGTTTGAGTTGTATACTGATCACAAGTCACTCAAATACCTCTTCTCGCAAAAAGATCTGAATCTAAGGCAGCAAAGGTGGATGGAATTCTTGGCATCTTATGACTTTGAGATAGCTTATACCCCTGGCAAGGGTAATGTTGTGGCACATGCACTAAGCAAAAAGAGATTGACTTTGAGCCCCTTGTTCATTGAGATGAAGAACTTAGAATTCTTGGCAACCTTTGATTTCACGACGGCTGTTGAGTCGATGACGGGTTCATTAGCATCCCTTGAGCTTAGACCCACACTTCTTGATCAAGTTGGGGCTTCGCTGAAGGAAGATCCACAGATAATCGAGGTCATGGACAAGTTGATTCGTGGTGAGACGTCTAGTCACCTTGCTAGATATACTATTGATGATAAAGGGTGGCTAAGGCGTGATGGAAGGCTATGCGTTCCACAAGTAGGGGATTTGGTGCATAAAGTTCTCGAAGAAGCACATCACTCAAAGATGACTATACATCCGGGAGGAGATAAGATGTATAGAGATATGAAGCGCATTTTCTTTTGGGCCGGAATGAAGAAAGATGTGGCAGAGTATGTTTCAAAGTGCATGGTGTGCCAACAAGTGAAAACCGAATCAAAGAAACCAGTTGGGCTATCACATCCATTGGAGGTCCCGCAATGGAAGTGGGAGAGTATTTCTATGGATTTTGTGGATGGATTGCCTAGGTCAAGTAGAGGGAACACAAGCATATGGGTTATAGTTGACAGACTTACGAAGAGTGCTCACTTCATTCCAGTAAAAAGCAAGAGGACCGCATCAGGGCTGGCATCTATTTATCTCCGAGAGATAGTGCGGTTGCATGGAGTTCCTTCTAGCATAGTTAGCGATCGTGACCCAATTTTCACTAGCCAGTTCTGGAATAGTTTGCAAGAAGCGATGGGTATGCGATTGAATCTGAGTACAGCCTATCACCCCCAGACGGATGGCCAAACCGAAAGGGTGAATAGAGTGCTAGAAGATCTCTTGAGGCTTTGTGTTCTCGACTTCGGTGGTACTTGGGAAGACCACCTTCCTCTTGTAGAGTTTGCGTATAATAATAGCTATCAAGCCAGCATAGGGATGGCACCATTTGAAGCTTTGTATGGGAGGCCGTGTAGGTCACTCTCTTGTTGGTGGGAGACAACAGATAGACTTATACTTGGGCCCGATATGATACGGGACACATCCGAGAAAGTTGAATTGGTGAGAAGATGGATGAAAGTGGCCCAAGATAGACAGAAATCCTATGCTGACAAGCGAAGGGCAGATTTGGAATTCGAAGTGGGAGACATGGTTTTCGTGAAGGTTTCTCCTTTGCGTAATGTGGTACGTTTTGGAGCAGTTGGGAAGCTGGCACCAAGGTTCGTAGGACCCTTCCCTATCATAGAGAGAATCGGAAAGATGGCCTATAAGGTGGAATTGCCCGAAAAGCTAGCCGGAGTGCATAATGTCTTTCATGTCTCGCATCTCCGAAAGTGCCTGCATGAGTCCGCTGAGGTGGTTGAACCAAGCATTCTTGAAGACATTGAGGTAGAGAAAGAAGCAACCTTGAGAAAAGCTCCGATTCGTATCTTGGGAACAGAGATCAAGAAGCTAAGGAATCGAGAAGTCAAATTGGTGAAAGTTCAGTGGAGTGAAGCCGATGAAGATGCAACTTGGGAAACCGAGGAGAAGATGCGTGGGCTCTATCCATTCCTTTTTTAGGGTACATTCTCAATCTCCTTTCCTAATTGGCATATCTTCCTTTTTGCTATCCATGTTTATCCTGTTTATCTTGTTATCTCGTTAATCTTGTCATGAGGACCTTAGGTAGAAACCCTTTGGATGAAACATGTATTTGAAACATGTTATGCTTGATGGTTGCAAGTGGTTGCAAGTGTTTGCACGTGGATACTCGTGGATGCATGATACACATTAGGCACTAAGATCGGCTCACACACTTTTCATGTTGCATATGCATGAGTGCTTATACTTATTCATGGATGAAACTTGTTATGCTATCACGTGAATGTTGCATATGGATGAATGTTATGTGCACTCATGTAGAGACTATGAGTTATGTTAGGAATTTTCATACATATGGACTCATTTCACTAACATACTTTGCATTAAGGAGGTTTACTGTATCAGTAACCGCCTGATTTTTGCATTAGACAAGTACATATACACACACCTTTGCATATGATCATACAACATTTAGAATCCTTTAAGGACAATGACTGCACGTGGATGATGTTTTGAGTAGATGGATGATGGATGGTAGGATACGTTCTTCCTAACTTGGAGATTTCGGGGACGAAATCCTTTAAGGAGGGGAGAATGTAACAACCCGTATTTTTGAATAACATGTTATAACATAAATCAAGGCAGAATTAAACTGTAAAATCTGAATCAAGGGAAACGGGCTGTGCCATTGCGTTCGTCTCGGAAAAATACGCGAAATAGAGTCCGAGTTTTCGAAAATCGGAGTCCGTATGACCGAGATATGGCCTCGCGAAGTTTCACGAAAAATTCAAAATTCAAAACAGATTCAAATTTCAGAAAATCGGGGTAGGCGGGAAAAATCCCGCCCATACCAGGTCGACTAGGGGGTCGACCTGGGTGTCGACCTGGGTGGGACCAGGTCGACTGGGGTGTCGACCCCAGGGTTGACCTGGGATCGACCTGCCTGGTCGGACCCAGGCAACCTGGTGCACCTATTTTGGCTGTTTTGACCTGTTTTGTTGGCTAGTGACGGGATTTGATGGCTCTGATTGAATCTAGGGTTAATCCTATAGCTAATACTATCCTAATCTTCTATAAAAAGACCCCTAAGCCTAGCCTAAATCACCATTATTCAACCCTTCAACTAAACTATGTCAAAATGGTTCCTCTCATGGCCTCCACTCTCATGCTAAAATTCCTAACTTTATTTATATGAGAGATCTTGAGTTCATACAAGTGTTTTCAAGCTTGTATGAGTGTTCTTAGTTTGCATTCAAGTCAAGTTGCAACATTTCTATTACAAAGCAAGGGTTTTTATTGATTTGGCTCAAGGGTTTTTCATTTGGAGCTTGCATATTGGGTTTTTTGGTGATTGCATAAGGGCTTCGTCTCAATCTTTATAATAAATATTCATTTGTGTCTTCATAGCATTGTAAGCCCTTTTCTACTTTCTTTTTATTGAACTCTAAAGTTAAATGAATGATGCAAGTTTGGGTTGATCATTATGATATGCAAGTTTGGTTGATCATTATGTTATGCAAGTTGGTTCAATCACTATGTATGACACATGTTGCTATGTTATGTAAGTTTGGGTTGATCATTATACACATGTTATTATGTTATGCAAGTTATACTTGAGTTTGTGAGCTTAAAGCTTCAAGCTTTATATTAAAGGTTGCATTTTGGCAACATGGAAGTTATCATATCCCTTATGATAACTTGCATGTGAGGCTAAATGCGAACTTCTAGCAACTTCTACATGTCATTTATCACCATGTATCACTCATATGCTAAGTTTGGTTTTATGCATGCTTTTGAAGCCTAATAATGCAATATGCAAGTATATGAACATATGTACATTTCATATGCCACCATGATAAACTTGTGGCTTCAACACCTTTTTGTCATGATTATGCCAAGTTCCCTATTTTATCCTTTATGCGTTGATGTGATTATGTAAATGATGGGATTACGTTGGGGTTGGGTAACATTATGACATAAACATGGTTTTTATAACATGACGTGATATGTTAACTTGTAATTATGTTTTGGAAACATAATGGACATGACACTTAGAAAATATGAGTGTGGCCAACTCGAGGTTGGGTTGAGTTTGTAGCATAAATCTACCCGGACCCGCCCGGCTTAACTAGTGGCTACAAACAATAGGACCCAATGTGAGAAGTTGGTCATGTTGTGCTCGAACCTGAGGTTAGACCAAGTTGTGGTGTAAAGCTACCCGGACCCGCCCGGCTTAACTAGTAACCACAACAAGGTCTAATGTGAGAGGTTAAAGCTCATTAAGTTAATTAATGCCTCCTGATTAGGGTTAAGTCATGGTCCACTTAATACTTAACCAATTTAGGCTTGATGGGTTAATCGGGGTAAAGTCATGAACCTTGGGTACACTTAACCAATTTAATCCACGTTTGGATCGGGTTAACCACATTTAACCCGTTAAGAAACCCTAGTTGAGTGGTCCGTTTCAGCAGTAACCCTCTTGATAGTATCATAAGACCCTAGGACTAGGCTAGGGTAGGGCACGATTACTGGGCTGACATGTAAGCGACCAAAACGACGGCTGAGTAGGTACGCCGGTGTAGGTCCAGGCGGACTATGGTCGTGCACTTAGTCCGGAGTTGGAAAATCAGGCACGGGTACCAGTAGATCTCGACTGTGCATACTTGATTGGTGTCCGAGGTTGACACCCTAGGACTTGATACACCCTAGGGTGGACCTAGCGCAGTTTAACTTCATTGCATATTTGGGTCGTATGACACCGACACTTGACGAGTTAGGCTTATAGGGAGCCGATCAACTAGACCGTGTAGTTGGACCTTGATTTAGGTCACCTCATGATGTTGGGCCAAGCTTGGGCCAAAGGATAAATTCTTGTTTTTACTTGACATGTGTTAGCCTACTTTGTGAACTAGGCAACACAAATTCAAGAAACCAACCGTTGAAGAGTATTTCAAGTTATGCGACTCCGGTTCGGATCGGAAGGAAACACCACAATTCAGATTGATAGCAGCGTATCGGTTCGGATCGGCTAAAATTCTCTGTTCGGATCGGATATCTCTTACTGGATAAATTGGCAGAGCATACCTGATCGGATCGGAAGGCCAATGAATCTCAGGTGGATCGGAAAGCCGTCTGCTTGCCACGACTTCGGAGCGGAGCGGAGTATGATTAGAGAAGAAGAGATGTCCAAGCTACTCCAGTTCGGATCGGGTATTCCGATCCGAGCCCCCAACCTGCACGTCTCCGACCCGCACCCTTGATCCAGGAAAATCTCCTATAAAGTCGCCTGGAGAACCGGACCGGATATGACTAATTCCTACCCCTAACGTCCATCTCATGGATGCGTTGTCCGCCTGATAGCCCATCCGAACCCGAAGAGAGTGCGATGGATGACACGTGTTCCGACCCGGATTGAATCTCAGGCAAATTCACACCTATAAATACCCCATCTAGAGACAAAGAGAAGGATCTTTTTCAGCACTTTCGAGAATCTAAGTACCTCCATCATCCGAATTCCTTTACTCCCGGAAAATCCAAACCATCTTTCATTTCCTGTTTTTATCATTTTGAGTGAATAAAAGTGAGTTGTGAGCGAATCTTACACTGCATTTGTAACTGAATTACTGAATATAGTGAAAACTAAGTGGACGTAGGCATTTCTTCGCCGAACCACTATAAACCTTGTGTGTCCCTTTTTATTTCTGCCTTACTTTATCTTGTTTCTAATCAATTTGGGTGTTAGAACCATATTTGGGTCTAACATTTTGGTGCTTTCACTGAGAATCCTCATCTAAATTCTTTATTTTCCGGGATCTCTTTCTACTTTTTGGACCGTTGAGTTCAAAGAAGTGAATCCATAAGTTTCTCCACTTTCTTACATTCGTTGAAGTAATTGTCAAAGACTCATGGCCAGAGGAAAAGGCAAGGAAGTCCAGTCTGTTCAAGGAAATGGAGCTGGTGAAGATCAGCAACATGCTGTTGTAACAAGGTCTAGGGGGCAGAGTTCAGCAGCAGGGAGAATCAATGCAGGAAATCCGAACCGACAGCAAGGGGAAAGTTCCGATCCGATCCGGGTTGGAGACTCTGAAGCAGTGCACTCCCCCAGTCTGAACCGACCCGACTTGCTCGCTGCACACCGATCCGACCAGGCACCCCAGCTCCGATCCGACCCGACTTCCTACCTCCGATCCGACCCGATGCTTGGTGAAGCTGGAACATCTACTCGAGTCCCCGCGAATGCTCCAATTCCAGCTGCCAGGGTTGGAGACCAGGTCAATCCATCTGCTCCCATCACTCAAGGAGATTTCTCGCGCTTGCTTGATATGCTTGAGAGCACGAGGGAAGCTATGAGAGTTCATGAGCGCACTAATCTCATGATGCAGGAAAATATGAGGCTCATGAGTCGGGAGATCAATGAGCTCCGCCGGCAGAGAACTCCGTCACCGGTTCGTCACATACCCGTAGATCAATCTTCATCTTCCGAGGAAGAGAGGCCCCGTGAGCGAAGGCCACTCGAACGACCTCAGAACGTGGAGCAGCTAACGTTTGGATCTTTGGGATCTCGCGAGGATATCGCACGAGCATTGGGAAACGATAGCCCAACTCGGGGGCAAAGACTCCAATCCCCTCTTCCCGAGATCGACCGGGAACACAGGGAAAGGAATCGAGTAGAGGCAGCTCGAAGAAGAAGGGCATCTCCAGAACAGGAGCCCCGAAGGAACTCGGACACTAGGGCCAGGGAACCTGAGCAGCCCCTAACTAGTGCCGATGTACAGGCAATGGTTCGCCGAATTATGTCCGAGAGCCGGAATTATACAAATGAAGACTATGGCATCGAACGAAGCCATACCCCGTTCACTGACGATATTCTAGACTTCCAGTTTCCCCGACGCTTTAACTTGCCACAGATGGACAAGTATAACGGAAGGACTGATCCAGGACAGCACTTGATGCGGTATTCGTGGCTTATGAATGCCGCTGCTGCCCCCGATGAAGTAAAGTGCAAAGCGTTCCCAATCTACCTAGAAGATGTGGCTTTATTTTGGTTTACCCGACTTCCTCCTCGTTCAATTTCTAATTACAAAGAACTAAGCGAGCGTTTCATGAACCAGTTTCGACTACATGCCCGCAAGTCCAAGAGTGTTATTGAATTGTCGAGGATCAAACAGGCACCCGGAGAGTCTTTAAGGGCATATTTAGATCGTTTTAACCAAGCTGTAACTGAGGTCAGTGACCCGCATGAGCCCACTATTCTGATGGCATTGAAGGAAGGAGTCGATCCTGAATCTGAGTTTGGAGACTAGCTTTCTGGGAAGACACCCCCCACAAGGGCGATATTCTACGAAAAAGCCGATATTTATCTAAGACGAGAGGAGGCCCGGGCAAACCGGAAGAGAAAGTCTGAGACAGCTTCAAAGGAGAATGTGCAGAGTAATATTGCAGTGAAGCAGTCTGGGGAAAGTTCTGGCAAGGTTGAAGTAAATGTAGGAAACAAGGGTGGAAACAGCAATACTGGAAGCGGGGGAAACAACAACAACCGTAATTCGAACGGTAACAGGAGAAACAGAAATAGGGGAAGCGACCCAAACAAAAGGCCCCGATTCCAGAATTACGAGAACTACACACCATTGAATGACACATTGGAAAATATTTACCTGGACACGTATAATGTGTTGCAGTACAAAAGACCGCCACCTCGTGATTCGACCGAGAAAGAAATGGCGACAGGGAAATTTTGCTTGTTTCACGGAACACATGGACATTCGACCAATGAGTGTCGACATTTGAGGGATGTAATTGAAAAGCTGCTGCGTGAAGGAAAGTTGGATGAGTACAAGGTTGCCCCGAGGGACAGGGGGCAAGGAGAGCAGGCTCCAAAGCAAATCCTACCTGCTCCTAAGCCTACCGCGCAGCAGAAAGGTAAAGGGATCGTCATCAACTCCATAGTAGGCGGACCTCACCCGGCAATCCGAAGCTTTAGGTCAATGGACCAATATGTGAATGCTGCCAAGCATCTAGATGTGAATGAAGGTGACGAGTTGGAAGATGTCACCCCCATCAAACAACAAAAAACCATGTTCGATGACGTGGTGTTTCGCAGCCGAGACAACACGGGAATACAATCTCCCACCAATGATCCGTTGGTTATTACTACCACTATTGGGCCGGCTTTGGTCCATAAGGTACTAGTAGACAACGGAAGTTCCGTTAATATTTTGTTCAAGAAGTCATTTGATCAGATGAAGCTTGAGCCTGAAGATCTGAAACCTTGTGAAGGATGGATTAGAGGTTTCAACGGAGCGACGACAGCTCCTATGGGATATATAGAGTTGCCTGTGACCCTAGGGCAAGGAGAACGTAGAAGAGTGCGAATGCTTCAGTTTGTAGTACTGGACGTAGATTCGCCATATAACGCATTTTTAGGGAGGCCTGCCCTCGCTGAGTTTAGAATTTGTATCGCCCCTTGGTGCTTGTTACTAAAGTTCCCAACCGAAGCCGGGACTGGAGTAATAAGAGGGGATCAGGTTTCTGGACGGGCCTGCTATGTGGCCGAACTGAAGATGTTGATGAAAGGAGTTAATGCTGAGAGTAAGGATGCCTCATCTCCCTCAAAGGGGGACTCGGCATAGCAATTAGAGAGGTTGAACCCAAGGGAGTTGCGAAAAGGAACGCCTGAAGACCTGGATCCTAGAAAAGACGAGGAACCAGAGGCTAGAAATGCAACTCCTAATGAAGCAACAGTGGAAATTCCTGTTGATAAAGCTGATCCGACAAAAGTTTTGAAGATCGGTTCCCAATTGGATCCACGTCGTGCTAAAGACCTGACGAACTTCTTGAAGGCGAACTTAGATGTGTTCGCCTGGACCCATGCTGACATGTGTGGGATATCGCCTTCCGTTATCAGTCACAAATTGAATGTAAATCCGAAGCATCCGCCTGTGAAGCAAAAGAGACGCATGCTGGGCCCAGAGAGGTCGGTTGCTCTCAAAGAAGAAGTAGAGAAATTGAAGCAAAATGGATTTGTTCGAGATTCGACTTATCCCGACTGGATATCGAATCCTGTCTTGGTAAAGAAGCCAAACGGAAAGTGGCGAACTTGTATTGACTTTTCAGATTTAAATAAGGCTTGCCCAAAGGATAGTTTCCCACTTCCCAGAATTGACCAGCTTGTAGACTCGACAGCAGGTCATGAACTTCTCTCTTTCATGGATGCGTATTCTGGATACAATCAAATTCCTATGCATGTGCCAGACCAAGAGCATACGAGTTTCATTACGAATTTGGGATTATATTGTTATGTTGTAATGCCGTTCGGATTAAAAAACGCTGGAGCTACTTATCAGCGATTGGTAAATAGAATGTTTTACGATCAGATAGGAAAAACTATGGAAGTTTATGTGGATGATATGCTGGTTAAATCAAAGCAGTCCTCCAGTCATACGTAAGACTTAGCAGAAATGTTTGGTATCTTGCGAAAATACCGTATGAAATTGAATCCTTTAAAATGTTCATTTGGAGTGGCGTCGGGAAAGTTCCTTGGCTTCATTGTGAGTTCCCGAGGAATTGAGATCAACCCTAGCCAGATAGCGGCGATTAGAAATATCAAAGAACCAAGGAAAATTAAAGACGTCCAAAGTCTGGCAGGGAAGGTAGCGGCGCTAAGTAGATTCATCTCCAAAGCCACCGATAAATGTGTTCCATTTTTTGATTTGATAAAAAGGGGAAAGAAGAACTTCCAGTGGACTCCCGATTGTGTCGAGGCTTTTCAAAATCTGTTAGAACTGTTAGAAAAACCGCCAATCTTATCAAAGCCCGTAGACCATGAAGAACTATTTGTTTATCTAGCAGTCTCGGCTCACGCTGTCAGCACAGTTCTGGTTCGAGAAGAAGACAAAGTACAAAGGCCAGTATACTATGTGAGTAAGAAATTAGCAGCGGCAGAGCGCAACTACCCAAAGATCGAGAAGCTTGCTTACAGCCTCCTGATTGCATCCCGAAAGCTTCGTCACTACTTCCAAGCCCATCCAATAACCATATACACCGATCAGCCGTTAAGACAAGTGCTGCAGAGAACCGAAGCGTCGGGAAGGTTGATTAAATGGAACATAGATCTAAGCCAGTTTGATTTGAATTTTCAACCACGAAAGTCAATCAGGGGGCAAGCTCTAGCAGACTTTATTGCGGAGTTCACCATTCCAGAGGAAGAAATAATCAATGACCAAGTGGTCAAATCTGAGGATAAGCTAGAGATGAATCCGTGGAGACTATATACAGATGGAGCTAAAAATGACCGAAGATCCGGAGCTGGAATTGTCTTAGTCACTCCGGAGGGACGGTCGTTATATTACGCCCTACGGTTAGAATTTTCGGCCACTAACAACGACTCTGAGTATGAAGCCCTGATTGCCGGGCTGAAACTTGCTAAAGACCTCGGAGTAAAAATGATGGACATATTTTGTGACTCTAAGATTGTTGTTTGTCAAGTGCGAGAGGAATTCGCGGCTCGAGGACCTCGACTTATCACATACCTCAAGAAAGTGAAAGAGCTATTGAATAGCTTAGAACGGTACAACATAACACATATTCCCAGAGCAGAAAACCAGAAAGCGGATAGATTAGCAAAGTTGGCTAGTTCCGACAATCCAGAAGGGACTGAGGTAATTCCAATTGAAACATTGGAATCGCCAAGCTTCGAATCAATGGAAATTGAATTCGTTCTTGAAGCGGAACCAGAGAAGGAGTCATGGATGACTCCAATCAAGAGTTTTCTTAAGAATGGGACTCTCCCATCGAAGAAAAGTGAGAAAAGAGCTGTAGTTCGCAAAGCTGCCAGATATGTTATGCAAGGCGATACCCTCTATAGGCAAGGATTTTCTATGCCCCTGTTACGATGTATCGCACACGACGACATCAAGCGTGTACTGAGAGAAGTACACGAAGGTGAGTGTGGAGATCATACAGGAGGTCAAACTTTAGCAAAGAAAATATTGCGGTACGGATACTTCTGGCCTACGATCAACAAGGATGCAGCTGATTATTCACGACGCTGCGATAAGTGCCAGAGATTCGCCAAAATCCCCAGGGCACCATCAACCCAGCTTAAATCGATGGTGAGTCCTTGGCCATTTGCCACATGGGGAATCGATATCATTGGAGTTTTACCGATTGCTAAAGGGGGAGCTAAGTATGCCATAGTAGCCGTGGATTATTTCACGAAGTGGGTGGAAGCTGAACCCTTGACTAAGATCACCACAAGAAAGGTGATAAGTTTTGTGGTCCGAAATATTATATGCCGATTCGGAATCCCAAGGACAATTATTACCGACAACGGGACCCAATTTGATAGCACTGAATTCAGAAACTTTTGCCAGAAATATAAGATAGACAAACGATATACTGCAGTTGCCTATCCACAATCTAATGGGCAAGTAGAGGCAATAAACAAGGTAATAAAATCCATCCTCAAAAGGCGATTAGAGCGTGCAAAGGCAAAATGGGTTGATGAATTGCCCCTAGCTTTGTGGGCATATCGAACAACGTTTAAAACGGCTACTGGTCATACCCCTTTCTCCCTCTCCTTTGGTTCAGAAGCAGTAATTCCAGTTGAACTGGAAGTTCCTTCCCACAGGGTGACATATTATGACCCGATGACGAATCGGGCACTTTTACTTGAGTCTCTTGATGAAGTCGAAGAGAAAAGAGACGAAGCAGACTTGCGTGCAGCAAGACATCGGCGTCAGATGGCGCGCTATTATGAGAAAAAAGTTCGCCTCAGAACTTTTGAACCCGGAGATTTGGTGCTCAAGAGAGTTTTTCCATCCCTTCCTCACCTCGGCCCAAAATGGGAGGGACCCTTTGTCATCCAACGGAAACTTGATAAAGGAACATTCAAGTTAACGACCGTAGATGGCGAAGAAGTCCCTCGAGCATGGAATGCCCAACACTTAATGCGATATTTGGATTAGAAATGCTATACTTTTTGCTGTTCTTCCTGTAAACTCTGTAATAAGGCACGACTTGCCTTTGGAAAATATGACGATATGAATAAAGGACTATAAAGTGGACGTAGGCTATGACTTAGCTGAACCACTATAAAATATTGTGTGTTATTTACTTTTATGCATTTACATTCGTTAGTTATTCTGTTGTGATTATAAAAAACAGGACAACTTAGAGCCTAAAAAGGTTGAAACAGTTTGGGCATAAAAAGAAGCACAATGATTATTTGTGCAATAAGACATAAAAGAATGAGAAAACGACATTCTTAACTCTAACTCTCCAGAGAAAGAGAGAGAGTATAAAAGCGTCTCAGACTGAGCGCTGAAAAAGAAATTCTATTCTGAACTCTAACTCTCCAGAGAAAGAGAGAGAGTATAAAAGCGTCTCCGACTGAGCGCTGAGAAAGAGGTTCAACTCCGAACTCTAACTTTCCAGAGAGAAAGAGAGTATAAAGGCGTCTCCGACCGAGCGCCGAGAAAGAAATCTTTTCCCGTTGAACGACCGGGGGATAAACAAATAACTGAACTCGAACTCTAACTCTCAAGAGAGTGAGAAAGAGTATAAAAGAAATGCCAGGAAAAACAACAGATATTGATGATACAGGAAATGCTATCCCGTTAGAGAATCGGGAGCATCCAGATTGCATAGTTAGGCACTGAATAACTTACGGAGATTGACTGGGGACACATACCCATACACATATCTCCCCTCTTCACAACTTTGTTTCATAACTATAGATATGCATTTTTACATAAGTGCAGAGCTGCTAACAGATAAACATTGCAAAAAGTGAATTATTTTTATTTACAAATGAATAAATTTGTACAGGGAAATGACTAAAAAAGAAAGTGCGGGAGCTGCTGTTGTGGCAGCACTTATTGATTTACAAAGATGCTAAAAGGACACAGGAGAACCCACTATTTGGGTTTGGGATGAGCCTTCGATTTCTTGGCAGCTTTTTCCGCATCCTTTGCTTCCCTCTCTGCTTCAGTCAAAATTCGCTTTGATTTCTTTTTCCCTGAAGGTGTAGCACTGGAGCCGGCAGACTTCTTCCCGGAGGGCTGGGCACTGGAATCAAAAGAAGATTTTTTAGCAAGTTCTTCGGTGATAGATCTAGTTGAGAGCTTAACCACTAACCTTGAACCTGCATCCACAACTGCAAGGGGCTTGAGGACCTCAGGGTCTAATTCTTCAGCCTTTAATTGCAAGCGCTTGTCTTGATCAGCCTTCATGGCAGCCAAGGTAATGTCCTCAGCGCTTTTCGACTCCCCGGTTATTGTAACTTCTGGTTCCTCATCATGCCCCTCGTCTCCTCCGTCGTCTTTTAAAGCTGCAATCATTTCTTCGTCATGGGGAGTAGTCACCTTAGTTGATTCACTTCTTTCCCCCAAGTCTGTGGAAGCAGCCTTGTCTTCTCCTTCTTTGACCCTATCAGCGGGTTTTGTCCCAGTGGTAGCTCCTTGAACTACATTTGTCTTCGTGGAGGATTCAACGCCTACAAAATGAGAAACATCGGTTATCAACTCAGGCGAGAGCAAAGGATTTCTCATTGAACGTTCAATCATGTAGCCAAAGGTAGTAGTAGCCTTGACAAGTTGAGGAGAAAAGACAGGGATACCTTCTGAAGACTTCTCAGCGGGGGTGACTACTACCTCTGGAGTTATTTCAGGAATGGGAGATAGTAAAGTTGATCGGGGAATTCCCGGGTTTTCGGGATCATACCCTTCCACTTCAGGAGTTACAGGAGCAGAAGAAGAGGAGCCAGCTTCAGGAATGGTTTTCTGTTTAGACTTCCGCCTCTCTTCTTCCATGGCCTCAGCAATTAGACGGCGACCTTCAGCTAGGCGCTCCGGTTCGTCGTCTCTCAAGTACTTCTCCATCAACTTATCTTCATCGAGGGAATCGACCTTAAGCTCTTCTTTTTCCCACTCAACGATTTGATTCCACACATGAACCAAAGTGGATGGATAGTCCTCGATCCAGGAAATGTTTCGACGACGAATAATGTGCGCGAAGAATTCGATCATTAGCTCCCCGAAGCCCTGAATATCGGCCTCCGCCTCTGATAGCTGTTTGCGGGTTTCCTCCGCAGATTTAATAGCGCATTCAACGTTGCCCTCAGCCAGAGCAGCCCTGTTTTCCGCCTCTAACAATTTTGAAGCCAAATCAGCGTTTTTCTTTTCTAACTCAGCACTCCTTTTCGCTAACTCGGCATTTTTCTGCTCAAGCTCAGCATAAGCGAGACGTGTCTTAGCAGCCTCTGACTTGGCTTCGTCAGCTTGCTTCTTCAACTCGGAACGTTCCTGAGTGTGGGATTCTAGCAAATCATGATAGCGCTTTTGCATGTCCTCAAACTGTTGTTTGAAGTTAGAAGCGTTCTTCTGAGCGATAGCTAGTTGAGCTTGAGTATCTTCTAAATTTTTTCCTAAGGTTTTTAGGGCCTTAGCATCTTCCTCTGCAGTTTTGTGCATTGAGTCAGCATTTGTCATTAGCGTGCGGATGATTCTAGAAAGAGTGCGGGAATACTTGAACATCTCGGTGTATTGTTTTTCCACCAAATCAATCTTTGCTCT
Source organism: Allium sativum (assembly GCA_030737875.1). Lineage (NCBI taxonomy): Eukaryota > Viridiplantae > Streptophyta > Magnoliopsida > Asparagales > Amaryllidaceae > Allium > Allium sativum. Next base: position 265,605,544 of record CM060913.1, read on the forward strand.
GGCCTCCTCTGCCCAATTAGAAGAAATAGGTTCAAGGGAAGGTAGAAAGGTCAGAGTCTCGAAGTAGTGCTCGGGAAATTGCTCCTTTAAATATGCCAGCCTTACTGCGGTTCCCGCATCTGGTGGAGGAGGGGCGAGGATGGTCAGTTCAGTGTCCCTTCCTGAAGAAGATTCTGTAGAACCCTTGTCTGTCCGAGGTTGCTTAGTAGCAGGGACTTTTTGCTTACTTCTAGACCCAGTTTCCTTTGGAGGTGTCTTCTCTCTACCCCTCTTTTCATAGGAGGAAGTGGAATCCCTAGATTGTGGTCTATCCTCCTCTCTACGACCTTGATAGCTTTTGTATTTTTCCTGTTCCGGTCGAACTGGTGAGCGGGAGCGTGAGGATCGAGATCGATAAGGATCATAGGGTCTCCTTTCCTCCCTGCCGCGGTCATCCCGGCGGTTATATTCGGCATCCTGGGGAGGATTAGACATGCTGCGGCGAAGCTTTCTTATGTCATAAGAGGATCGAGACATTGTACCTGCACGATAAGTTAAACGAAGTTTAGAATCGACGGATCCATGGAAAAAGAAGTGCAATGAATGCTAGTGCTACGGTGCAAAGTGCATCCTATGTGGTGTATGTGTCCCCCCAACCAACCCGAGTCTGAAGCTAGACTGGTGCGGGCAGGCTCTTTGGCCTTAGCAGGAGTAGTCTCTTCAGAAGAAGTGAAGACTAGAGGGTCCTTTCTGAAATCTTCCGAAGTGTATATAGTCTCGGGTAAAGGGAGATCCCCCAAACCCTGAAATATGTGCTCGTCGGCGCTAGGAACATCCCCTTCGGAAGCGTGAAGTGGCGACCCTTGGGGAGATTTTGATTTGTCTACCGAGGTAGTTTCCTCGGGGGCAATATATCCTTCACGATGTTTTTTGGCCAGATTAGCCAGTTCATCATCTTGAGTGGAAGAGGGAGAGGGTGAAGTTTGAAGAGAAGCTGCGGGAATTCCCGAGCCTTCTCCTATTTCTGGAACTGTTTCCACTGGAGGAATATATGCATAAGGGACCGTCCCATGACCAATGCTACGGGAGACGGATAGCAGCCCGTGAAAATGAAGATACTCATCTTTAAGAACCTCGTCAATAGTAAGGAATTTTTGGTCGCCATTGAGGAGACGGTGCATTCGATCAAAGAACGCTTGGTCTGATACCTGTTTGGGATTATCGACTGCAAATAAAAAGGAAAACAGGTCAGGGTGATGATTCAAGTGTATAGAGTCCAGGGTCAGAAAATCAGTGCTTTACTTGATTTTGTCCATCTTCTGGCGCATCCAGACTGTTGCTTTATATAGAACCACTCCAGTCTGGAATCTCCAGCCTTGCTGCTAAACGGCGTAGAGATTATCTTCCTCTTTGGGACCGACTCAAAGTAACAGAAAGAAGGGGTTTCTCTAGTCCGATGTTTGAAATTATAGAAGAAATGAACGTCGTCAAACGTAAGCTCCACGCCTAGAATTTCACGATATGCTATGAATAAGGTATGCAGATAGGCATATGAATTGGGATGCAGCTGCATGGGGGCAATCCGCATTTGTCTTAAGAAGTCGACGATGAAAGGCGAGAAAGGAGGAATAGCGCCAACCATGCACATCAGACGAGTGACCGTCATATATCCTTCTGGAGGGTTATGTGGACGATCAGAACGTGAGGGCACTAGAGTGTCTCTCTTCATTATTCCATACTTCAAGCAAATTCTCACGAGTCGGTCATTGTCAATTGTTGATTCTACGGAATCTGGAGGTGATTCCAATATAATGGCTGAGTCAAATTCATCGGGTGCTCGGTTGTCACCAATCCCTCCTTCCTCCTCAAAGCCTAGGGAAACTTCATTTTCTGAAGACATTTCATCGTTTTCCCGATGACCAACTCCGTAATCCGGACCCTCGCTATCCCATTCTGGGTCAGATGAAGAAGATATATCCTCGAGAGTGGTTTTGTTGGAAGTTTCTGGAGCTTCTTTCCTCTCAGCTAAACGAGAAGAGCGTCTGGGCCTCATTGTCGTGAAACTATTGAAGAAGCAATAGCACGGATTAGAGTGAATTATCCCGTGTCCCCTTTTTTGTGTATGTGTGTGAACTAAAGTGTGTGCAACAAATGCGGGAAGTGCAAAATAAGAGTACAGCAATGTAAGACGAAGCTTTAAAGAGAAAGTAATAGTCCGAGTTGTCCTTGATTCTCATTTATGTTCACAAGGCACTATCCTAACTGTCCGCGAGGCATATTCGTCTAGAATAAGTGTTAGTTGAGTTAGTTGGGTGGTCTTTATGTGTCAAGTTCAATATGTTCGGGTCGGTTCGGATATGCATATGATGACTAGCTCGACGCAGGCACAGATAACAGTCGGTTCGGGTGCCTCACTAAAGCATGGTCAGTTCAAGACAAGGAAAGCAATGAGTTCGGAAGCAGGACTGATCTGTTCGGATTGGGTAGCCCGATCCGAACCGAACCAGCACCACCTAACCGATCCGTTTACTTCAACCTCTTATCCCATTTACTTTTCCGACCCGAACCGACTTTTTCTTTCCTTTTCATCTTTCCAAAGAACGAAACCCGAGCCGATTCCCTTTCCCTCCTTTTCCTCTTTGCTCCTTCGTCTTCTACCCGAACCGACTCCAGCTTGTCACCCCATTCTTCATCTCTTTCCTCTTTTCCCATCTACTCGCAGACGAGTCCGCTTTATCACCGAAGCCGCCGTTAAGAACAAATATTCGCCCTCTTCAGCCTCGCAACGCCTCGAAGCAATGGCGCATCCACCAGCAGCGGCGGAGGGTTCGAGTGATGCTTATGGCCAAACCATCCTAACCCAACGCTAATTGAAATCGAGAACGGTTACAACAAAGTTATTTGAGATTAGAAAAGCTACCTATATGTTTGATTCGGGAAATCTACAGGAAATTGCTTTAGAATTTTCGAGTTTCTGGCGTTTCAATATTAAGGTCGGGAGCGGCAGCAAAAAAGAAGAAGGAAGGAATGAAGGCAGTAACGAGTTTATAAAAGGAATGTTGTTGACTCCTCGTCTTCCTATTTTGTCTCACCCGCTCGGACCGGAATGAAGGCCCAGAAGCACAACTCCCTCTGAAGGCCCAACGTCCAAGAACCTAACTCACGAAAACGCTTCGGATCGGAATCCGAACCGAGCGGAAATCTCACGCGATTGATTTAACGTCCGACTCGAATTGAAGAGAAGGGAAGTAAAGGAGGAGCATACCTGCAAGAAGCATTACACGGCGAGAAGAGTTCCCAAATTTGCTCAGAAATAAAGAAAAGGCACTCGGATCGGACGCCGAACCGAATAGAAATCAATGCATTACTCTTGACAATTCTGGTTAAACGACATCAAAGGACGCTTTGTACAACGAAAGCATCCTTTGAGGGGGCAAAATGTTAGCCTACTTTGTGAACTAGGCAACACAAAGTCAAGAAACCAACCGTTGAAGAGTATTTCAAGTTATGCGACTCCGGTTCGGATCGGAAGGAAACACCACAATTCAGATTGATAGCAGCGTATCGGTTCGGATCGGGTAAAATTCTCTGTTCGGATCGGATATCTCTTACTGGATAAATTGGCAGAGCATACCTGATCGGATCGGAAGGCCAATGAATCTCAGGTGGATCGGAAAGCCGTCTGCTTGCCACGACTTCGGAGCGGAGCGGAGTATGATTAGAGAAGAAGAGATGTCCAAGCTACTCCAGTTCGGATCGGGTATTCCGATCCGAGCCCCCAACCTGCACGTCTCCGACCCGCACCCTTGATCCAGGAAAATCTCCTATAAAGTCGCCTGGAGAACCGGACCGGATATGACTAATTCCTACCCCTAACGTCCATCTCATGGATGCGTTGTCCGCCTGATAGCCCATCCGAACCCGAAGAGAGTGCGATGGATGACACGTGTTCCGACCCGGATTGAATCTCAGGCAAATTCACACCTATAAATACCCCATCTAGAGACAAAGAGAAGGATCTTTTTCAGCACTTTCGAGAATCTAAGTACCTCCATCATCCGAATTCCTTTACTCCCGGAAAATCCAAACCATCTTTCATTTCCTGTTTTTATCATTTTGAGTGAATAAAAGTGAGTTGTGAGCGAATCTTACACTGCATTTGTAACTGAATTACTGAATATAGTGAAAACTAAGTGGACGTAGGCATTTCTTCGCCGAACCACTATAAACCTTGTGTGTCCCTTTTTATTTCTGCCTTACTTTATCTTGTTTCTAATCAATTTGGGTGTTAGAACCATATTTGGGTCTAACAACATGTTAGAATGCTAGTACACCCGTGGTGCAAAACTTAACCTTGATTATGCGATGACACCTTTATCAATCCTGTTAGTTAATCATCATGCCAGTATGTTGTTATCCTTATGTTCATCTCAGCTTCTCATGCCAGTTAACTTTACTAGTTCATAGACTGATAGTAGTTAGGGCTTACCAGTCTTTTTGACTGACCTGTTTTCTTTCGCCTCTTTTCTTCCATTTCCCCCCCCCCTCAGGTTCTCAGGGTGGGAACATTGGAGCTTAGCTTGGATCTTTATAGCTTGCTTACTGGATTTGCTCATGTACGGTTCTGGACATTGAGCTAGCTATGGTTTATCACTTCACTTTGGGGATAGTACTTTATGTATTTCAGTTTTCCAGTTTATGCTAGACTTTTTTTTGTTGGAAAATAATGATCAAGTACTTTGTTGTAACATGACTATGGTTTTGAAATGCTAGTTTGATCCGCTGCTTTATTTACTCTGTTTTACTTATCTGTTCTGTCTTGTGATATCTGCATGCATGTTTACCTTGTTTAACGCCCCTTCAAAGCCAATGTGCTTGCAAGAGTTACCCTGGCGGAGGTGGGGTGTTACAGTGATTTCACCTACGGTTAATCCTCTTTCGAGCTTCGTAGGGTTTTCCACGCGATAGGGGCAACTTTGGAGAAAGACTTGTTAACATGCAAGAATACTGGTTGTTTTCAGTGGGGTGAGACAGGACATCTGATCAAGGATTTCCCCAGAAGGCAAGGGCAAATGGAAGAATCTTTTGGAAGGTAGGTGAATGCTCTCGTAGTTGGTGGACATGATAGAGGTAGAGAATTTTCCGTAGAAAGTTTAATTTCCTTATCTGATCATTCTGGCATTTTGATTCTGTAGTTGAGACTCTGCACTTTAATACAAGTCTTGTTTCTGATCCCGCTATAGTCTCAAACCCAATAAGGGTTACGACTCATCTGTTTGTGATAGGTTGGGGTTTGAGGGTATCTGTGTTGGGCGTTAAGTTGACTATGACACATACATTCTGGGTTTTGTGGGATATGGTGGGGTTTTATCAATCCTAGTTTCCTAAGAATCATTTGATAAACTGATCTGTACCAGTAGTTTGCAAGTGTCTGAATATTTCTGAAAAGGTTAGGGATTTTTATTCGAATCGTGAAGTAAATTTCCAGTTTTGACATTGTTTAATGGGAATAATTCTCTCTGTGTCAAACTGATGTTGATTTCGGTCTTCGGGGTTGATACTTAGGGATTTATTCTCTTAACCGATGTCTAATGGGAACAGAACTTTTGTTTTAATTGTACTCGCTTCTATCACTCGGCTGTATCCTATCGATCGAGTCTTCGACCTTTAGGTAGAAACTAATGGGTGAAAACATGTGTTTGAGACATGTTATGTTTGATGGTTGCTAGTGGATGCTAGTGGTCGCTCGTGGATTCATATACACACACTAGGCACTAGATCGGCTCAAAAACACTCTCATACTGCATATGGATGTGTGTGCATTTTTTTCAATTTTTATGGAGGCAAAACGATTGACTCATCACATGGATGTTGCATTTGGATGAATGGTTATGCACTCATGTAGAAATGATATGTATCAAATAGGATTTCTTACATACATAATTGGACTCATGGCAGTAACATAATTCGCATCGAGGAGGTCAACAGAATCAGTAGACCGCCTGATATTTGCATTAGATAAGAGGCATATACACACACTTTTGCATATGTTCATACAACATTAGAAATTTTCTAAGGACAATGGATGCTTGTGGATGATGGTTGAGTATATGGTTGATTGGATGGTAGGACACATTCTTCTTAACTTGAAGATTTCGGGGATGAAATCCTTTAAGGAGGGGAGAATGTAACACCCCGTATTTTCTGTAAACATAAAAGTGGAAAAACAAAGTATATTTAATTTTTAAGAGAAGAATTAAGAGAAACGGGTTGCGCCATTGCATTTGTTTCGGCATTCTGCTTGAGATAGAGTCCGAGTTTGCGTAAATCGGACTTCTTATGAAGAAGTTATGACACTTAGAAGTTTCAGGAATTTAATAATAAAAACCAGCCCGAATTCAAAATTCAAAGTTCAAAATTCAAAACGCAGACCCGGGCTAGGCGGGAAATTTCCCGCCCAGGACTCAGGTCGACCAGGGGGTCGACCTGAGGGTCGACCTGGGTAGAACAAGTCGACCAAGGGTCAACCTCCCCTATTTCTAGATCCGTGGACAGATTCGTTTTTCTGCATTTAGACGCCCGTTCTGACCAGATTCGTTGCTCCTAAGCTATTTAAACACCCCCAAACCTCACTTCCTTTCCACACCAAACCATTGTAATGCTATGCTTCCTCAATTCATATTAAAATAAATCAATGGCGTCGCTACTCTATTGAAACCTAAGCTAGAACAAGTGCTACTTCTTCTTCCAATCTGAATAGGATTAAAAGAGAACAACTACAACCCCTTTTTCTTTTAGAATCCAACCAAGGTGAGTACAGTTATTTTTAGATATGAAATTTAATGATGATCTTGACATGGTTATAAATTTGAATGGGAGATTATGCATATTCCTGTTTATCAGATCTGTTTTACTGTGTAGATCTATCTTATTCCTGTTTATCAGATCTGTTTTTCTGTGTAGATCTATCTTATTAATTTTAACTATTCTGTATCTCTTCCTTCCTTCTGTTCTATAGTCAGGCTACCACGAGCCTGAGCCAAATCTCATAAGAGATCGACACACAAATGCTAAATTTAGGGAAAATTGTGAATAATTGGATATGACTGATTTGCGACTAAATTGAGAAAAGAACATATGTTGTAATTTAAGATCAAGATCTGGGCATACTATATATATGATAGTCTATGATTTGGAAGAAGGATAATTATTTTGTATATGATTTTGGCATAAAAGATCTATATTAAAATAGGATAACTATTAAACGTGAACACGCCTAGATGGGGATTTTTGGATATTTGACATACGCTGAAATCAAAGGCTATAATTTGGAATAATTCGTATTGTATATCATGATTTGGGGTTTTTGGACAATATTCCGTGCTACATAAATTTTACTAAAAATTTGGGGCATATGTTGTATTGTGAAATATGACCATATTTTAGGCATGTAAAAGTAGGCTTAATTTTATGATTAAGCGGGGTATGTCAATGGAATTTTAAGGGATGATTAAATCTGTTAAATTGCCTAATCTACTAAATTTGTTGAAACTGAATACGGTAATTTAGGGTATGGAAATCTGTAGGCTTGGTCTAAAATTGAGCAAAACATGTTAATAGAACTTTGGATAATCTGCTATAACGTGTAAAGATGTTTAATTGGCATAATTAGTCTGATATTGGCATAATCTGTGAATGAATACTCTAGCTAAAATAAGAATGCTGAGACATGAGGTTAGACTCTGTTTGCGGTAGAAGCCTGCCCGGACCCAACCGGCTTAACCAACAACTGCAAACTATCAGTCTAATGTGAGAGGTCGTAGGCATAAAGATGCCTAGACACGAGGTTAGGTCTGGCTTGTGGCAGAAGTCTGCCCGGAACCACCCGGCATATCCAGCGGCCACAAGCTATCGACCTAATGTGAGAGGTTTGTGCATTAATATTTAATTAATGCAAATCTAAGATAAATGTGATACCTAAAACGTGTTGGGTGGATAGGGTTAAAAAAATTGTATTGATGAATCTAATAAACCCGTTTCGTAAATCTGTAGGCCCAATACAAGGTTAGGTGAAACAATCTGTAAGTACGTTAATCTGTATATTTGATCCGTTAGTCTAAAAACTTGTTAATCTGTATATCTGATCCGTTAGTCTGAAAACTTGTTAATCTGTATATCTGATCTGTTAGTCTGAAAACTTGTTAACCTGTATGTCTGATCTGAGAACTAGTTAATCTGGACTTTGTATATCTGATATCTATAAGCAAGTTAATCTGAAATCTGTTAATCTGGGGGCACAAGGTTAGGAGGGGTAATTACTTGTGTCATCTGTTGTTTGGGGCCCATATTAGTCAGTAACCTTTTTTGGTATCAAAATTATGACCTAACACTAGGTAGGGGTCCAGGGGATGCTTACTGAACTAATTGTAAGAGGTTAACTCTGATAATGGCGAGGGGTGTTGATGGCGCATTCCAACCGGGTCATGTGCGTGCATGGATCCGGTCTGCTCTGAGGATGTAAGACACCGTGACATATGTAAATAGGTCTGTGTCTATAGGTTGCCACTTTAGGGAGTGATACACCCTTATGTGGGGCCGACACAGGGTATTTATGTATTAGGGAGCCGATCGCTTGGGGTAGAATTTAGGGTACACTAAGTTCTGTCTGTTTCTGTTGGCGTACCATCTGTTTCTGTTGGGGTGGTAACACCTGTCTATTTCTGTGTGGTACTGTCTGTTGGGGTGGTAAAGGCCCATTACTAGTGTACACCTAATTCTATTATTCTGTTTCCGTAGGGGTTGTTCTGTTTCTGTCTCTGTTCGGGTGGTAAAGGCCCATTACTAGCATTCTGTTTCTTTACCGTCTGTCTCTGTTCGGGTAGTAAAGGCCCATTACTAGCATTCTGTTTCTGTACCGTTTGTCTCTGTTCGGGTGGTAAAGGCCCATTACTAGCATTTTGTTTCTGTACAGTCTGTCTCTGTTCGGGTGGTAAAGGCCCATTACTAGCATCGTGTTTCTGAAGAGATCGTTTTGTTTTCTGTTTAGACATTAGGACAACACCTAATTCTATTATACTAGTATTAGTGCAGAGAAGTGAAGAGTAAGTAAGAAGCTTAGCTTAGCCTATATCATTAAGTTTCTCCTGTTTAACTTAAGCCTACCTGCTACTCCTGTTGCTGTTATCACTCATCCAATTTTATTTAAATGTCATGATATTATTATCTATTTATATGCTGAAAGTCACTAGACTCACCAGACTTATGTCTAACATAGTTTGTTTTGCCTCTCCCACCCCCCCCCAAGGTTCCCAGGGTGGAAACATAGGAGATTGATTCAGATTCCATCTGCTTGAAGTGCTTAAAGTATTGCTTGGCTTTGATTCTACCTATTTATGGCTTTCTCTGTTGGGGATTAGGGCTTTAGAATTTTGTACTCTAAAGGCTTTTGTACGAGACTGATATTATGTACTTGGTTTGTTGTATTGAAGATGTATCCAAACTTATTTCTGTTACTGCTACAATAAAGTTATAAATTTTTCAAGTACTACTTTATCTGTCTTGTAATATTCGTTTCTGTTTACTTATAACGTTCCCCCGAAGTTAAGGCATTCCTCTTGTGAGTGACCTTAACGGAGGTGGGGTGTTACATTGATGGTTAAGGGTTGTATTGTAAACTTTATATAAAGGCATGCACTCCTATCAACAATTACACTTCTTCATACTTCTTCCTCGAACCTCTATTCTAAAAATACAAGATGAGGATAAGGAGAAGCTGCCGAAAATTGGACTGAATCAAGACCTGACTTATACAAGAATCTTTTTTGCAACATCTACATATTATCCTCTGTTCTTTAAATCCGATCTCTATGAGTTCATGTTACTTTTAGATATGAAAATTTAACAGTAATCTTGACATGTTAATAAACCTGGATCTGAGCTCATGCCTATTAAGAAACTAATTCATATTTAAACAGTTCTGCTATAATTACATGTATTCTTCCATACACTTGTTCTGCTATTCAGTTGTTATTATATGCCTATTTTTGTTATTATATGCTTATTTCTGTTCTTCTCCCTCTCTTATTCCCTTTTTATTTTATAAGCATAAGCTACCTTTGAGCCTAAGCCAATCTCGTAAGAGACACACGTATGAACGAAATTGGGACAATTAGGGAAAGTTTGGGAATGAAAATAAAAGAGGGGAAAATTGGGGAATATATTTTGCTGTGGAATACGACTGGCAATTTGGGGCATATCCTGTATTATGGAATATGACTAAAATTTGGGGTGTATGAACATGTAAATCTGTAGGCTTAATGCAAGGATTAAGTTGAACATGTTAATGAAACTATAAGTAACTTGTGGAATCTGTTAATCTATAGGGTTAAGTAAACCTATTAAATCTGTGGGGTAAAGTAAATCTGTTGGGGTTATATGTACCTGTTAATCTGTTGGGGTTATATAAACCTGTTAACCTGTAAAATTTAACTAGTCAATCTGTGGGGGTTAGGCAGACCTGTAAATCTGTAAGGCTTAACCTGTTAAAATCCTAGTTAATTGGGGACATAAGTTTAGGGTTTGACTTGTGTCATCACCCAGTTGAGACCACATCAGTCGGTAACCCATTCTGGTATTAAACGGGAACCCATCACTAGGTAGTGGTTAGGGCACGCGTACTAAACTGATAGTAAGAGGTTTATCTTAAAAGGAGGTGTATACGGGCGTGTTCCAATGGAGTTATGGGCGTGCATGAGTCCGATCTGCAGGGGGGAATAATCCACTGTAGCACCAGTAAATAGGTTTGTGTCTTTATGTAGGTTTCCACTTTAGGAAGTAATACACCCTACTGTTGGGCCGACACAAGGTATTTACATATTAGGGAGTCGATCGCTTGGGGGTAGTAATTAGGGTACATCTAGTCCTATCTATATCTGTTAGGGTATCTGTTATTTCGGTTTGGGGGTAACACCCGTTATATTCTATTGAGATACCTATTAATTCTGTTTGGGCTAAAACTCGTTATGTAACTAGAGTACACCTAAACCTACCATTATATTTCTGTTGGGATCGTTATGTTTCTATTATATTAGGGAACACCTAATCTTGTCACAAATCCTATATATTAGTATTAGTGCAAAGAAAAGTAAGTGAGAAGCATAGCTTGTTCCATATTATCTTGTTCATGTTGTTTATATTTATTGTATGTTACTACTACCTCTCATCAAGTTTATTTACCAGTCTTGATACTTTTACTTTTTTATATGCTAAAAGTCACTAGACTTGCCAAACGTAATTTATGACCCTATTTGTTTTCCTTTCTCTCTCTTCCTTTCCCCCCAAGGTTTTCAGGGTAGGAACGCTCAGTCATGATTAGGACTTCCTCTCTCTTCTGTTTCTGCTTGGATTTGGATTTGCTTTGATGTATCGCTTCGACTACTTGTCTACTTTGTTATGGCTACTTATGGGGATTATGATTTTTCATTTTTGCACTTTGATGGTTTCTAGCACAAGTCAGATGTTTTGGTTTTATGTATTTGGTTTCTGTATTTTAGCCTGATTTTGTAACTGGTTTTGAGACTATGATGTTTTCTATTAAATAATGAAGTTTTAAATTTAGCTGCTATTTTTATATATGTCTTATGAGATTATGTTTCTGTTCACCTATAACGCTTCATGGAACTTAATGCATTCTGATAAAGAGTGACATTAATGGACGTGGGGTGTCATATTTGGTATCAGAGCTGAAGGTTACAAGATCAGATAAATTTTTTGAAACCCTGTTTTTGAAAAACATATTCCCCAAGGCCATATAAAATATCTCTCGGTTCTATGTTTGAACACTCTTCCTTTTCTTTTCAGCATGTCTAGGGAACCGTATCTTCTAGAGGGCGTTCAGATACCGGCTTGATTCCGTAGATATCTTGAGGCTGCAACGCCTGCCAAGGCCAAGGAGATGCCCCTCCCCCAGTTGCAACAGATGTTGCTCCACCTCCACGAGTAGATAATTTCTCTAAGATATGCAAGGACTTCTGTGCAATGGGAGGAAAACCATTCCATGGAACTGAAAGCTTTGTGGAAGCACGGAATTGGCTGCGAGAGACATATTTCTTGTTTGGACTTTTCGAGGTCAACGACCATAGAATGATTCAGTTGCCTGCATGGAAGCTTAAGCATGAGGCTTTATTTTGGTCGGAAGTGACGCAAGCAGGATGTTTGGTAGATACTTGGGCTGATTTCCGATAAAGATTTGAGATGAAGTTTCTTTCTCGAGTAGAAGATATCGTGAAGATGGAGTGATTCTTGGCACTTAAGCAAGGAATCCTGTTTTTTAAAGAGTATGTTAATAAGTTGGCAAGGTTTGGCTGGAACTAGCGAATACTCCGCAAAAGAAAGTTTTAAGGTTTGCAAGAGGTTTAAATCAACCTCTACAACCATTGGCATTGTCCCATACCGATCAGGGCAACTTTTGAGAGACTGGTTGATGTGGCATTGATGCACGAAGAGGGTAAAGATGAGAAGAAAGAGATTAAGACTGATGAGATGCAAAACAAGAAAGTGTGGCCCAAGAAAGAACCACAAAAGAAGGGTGGAAATAACGAAAAAGCTCAGAACAAAAATAAATGTCATAATTATGGGAGCTTGGGTCATTTGGTCAAGGATTGCAGAAAAAGGAAGAATGCACGTTTCAAATGTGGTGAAGCTGGACACTATACTAGGGAATACCCGTAAAAGCAAGACATGGGCAAAGGGAAGGACGTTCTGGAGGGCAGGTGCATGCTCTCGAGGCCAGTTGACTGGACAGAGGTAATAAATTTTCTGTTCAAGGTATGATTTCCCTTTCCGATCATCTAGTTATGACTCTTTTTTATTCTGGCACTTCTCATTCTTTTATATATGACTTTGTGGTGAGTCTCTACATCTTAGTACTAGTATTGTTTCTGATCTCGTTATCGTCTCAAACCCCACTGGGGGCATGGCTCATCTGTCTATGATATGTCGGGATTTGAGGATATCAGTGTTAGGCGTCGAGTTCAAGTGCGACGCATATGTGCTTGGTTTTATGGGCTATGGTCTAGTTCTAGGGATGGATTGGCTAGCCATATATGGTGTCATCCTAGACTATGAGAGGAGAGTCATTAGACTTATGACTTACTGAGGGAGGACTCTCGAGATTTCTTGTGACCCAAAGGGGTCTGTCATGCTTAGTTTCATAGAATCACTTGATGCTTCTGCCGATGATTTGCGATCTGTACCCATAGTCTATGAGTATTCAAAAGTTTTTGATGAGGTTAGAGGCTTAATTCCAAAGTGTGAGATTGATTTTCATATATACTTGGTGGATAATGTGAAGCCAGTCGCATTGCCTGAGCGCCACTTAGCTCCAAGGGAGAGGAGGGAGCTTAGCAAGCAAGTAGGGGAGCTACATGAGAAGGGGTTTATTATGCGAAGTATATCAGAATGGGGTGCTCCAGTCATCTTCGCAACCAAGGTGGAAGGCTCACTTCGTCTTTGTTTGGATTATAGGGAGTTGAATAAGCTCACCAAGAAGAATAGGCACCCACTCTTGAGGATTGACGATCAGTTTGACCAGCTTATTGGTGCATCTATTTTCTCGTAGTTAGATCTGGCCATGGGATTTCATCAGTTGAGGGTGGTTGACGATAGTATAGAAAAGACCACTTTCATAACTCCATATGACTTCTTTGAGCGGCTAGTCGTGCCTTTTGGGTTGACGAATGCACCCACATATTTTGTGGATCTGATGAGTAGGGTGTTTTGGGAGTTTCTGAACAAGCTCGTGGTGGTCTTTGTGGATGACATCCTGATTTTCTCGAAGAGAGGGGAATAACATGCCCTACATTTAAGAGAGGTTTTGAGGAATCTTAGAGTACACCAGCTTAAGGCAAAATTCTCCAATTGTCACTTTTGGTGGAAGGAGGTAAGATTTCTAGGGCATGTGGTCTCCAAGGACGGGATAGTGGTGGATCCCGCGAAAGTAGTTGCAGTTCAATATTGGAAGGTTCCAAAGAATTCAAGAAAGATGAGAAGTTTTATTGGTTTAGCGGGTTATTATAGAAAGTTTATTAAGGACTTTGCAAAGGTATCAGCCCCACTCACCATACCGACGATGAAGAATATGACCTTTTCATGGAGTATCGATTGTGAGGATGCTTTTCAGCGATCGAAGAAGGCACTGACAACAGCCCTAGTTTTGACATTCCCTGAAGGGAACAAAGTATTCATAGTATACGTTGATGCATGTGGTACGGGGCTTGGTGTTGTCTTGATGCAAGAGGGAAGCATAGTATGTTATGGTAGTAGACAGTTGAGAGTTCATGAGAGGAACTACCATACCCATGATTTGGAGTTGGCTGCAATAATGTTTGCACTTAAGATTTGGCGGCATTATCTCCTTGGAGAAAGGTTCGAGTTATACACAGACCATAAGTCGCTCAATTATCTGTTCTCGTGGAAGGACCTCAATTTGAGACAGTAGAGATGGATGGAGTTCCTAGCATCCTTTGAATTTGATATTGCTTATAACCCTAGCAAGGGTAATGTAGTGGCGGACGTGTTGAGTAGGCAGAGGATGACTTTGATTCCTCTATTCGTAGAGTGGCGGAGTTTGGAGTACATATCGACCTTCAATTTTAAGCTATCTACGGATCTTACACTTGGTTTGTTGGCATCTATAGAGGTGCGACCTACTCTTATGGATCATATAGGATCTTCGTAGCGAGAGGACCCACAAATAGTAGACATCTTGGATATGCTCAGTGGATGGGAGATTTTTAGCCATCTTAGTGTATATTTCATGGATGATAAAGGGTGGCTACGACGAGATGGGAAGCTTTGTGTTCCTCGAGATGGAGATTTGGTGAAGACAATCCTTGAGGACGCCCATCATTCTTGGATGACTATTCATCCGGGCGGCGATAAGATGTATCGAGATATGAAGAGGGTTTTCTTTTGGACTGGGATGAAGAAAGATATAGTCGAGTTTGTAGCTCAATGTTTAGTTAGCCGGCAAGTAAAAGCTAAACAAAAGAAGCTCGCTGGTTTGCTTCATCCTTTGGAGGTCCCACAATAGAAGTGGGAGAGCGTCTCTATGGATTTCATCGATGGTTTGCCTAGATCGAGGAAAGGCAACACTAGTATCTGGATTATAGTAGACAGACTTATTAAGAGCACACATTTCATTCCTGTTAAGAGCAAGAGAACAGCAGCATGGCTGGCATCAGTTTATCTTTATGAGATAGTCTGACTACATGGAGTAACTTCTAGCATAGTGGGTGATCATGATCCCATCTTCACTAGTGAGTTCTGGAAGAGCCTACAAGAGGCACTAGGTACACGGTTATATTTGAGCACCATATACCACCCTCACACCGATGGGAAACTGAGAGGGTGAATAGTGTTCTTGAGGATCTTTTAAGGTTGTGTATCCTAGACTTTGGAGGGACTTGGGAGGAGCATCTCCCATTGGTGGAGTTTTCCTATAACAACAACTATCAGACTAGTATAGGCATGGCACCTTTCGAGGCACTATACGGACGACCTTGTAGATCACAGACTTGTTGGTGAGATACAATGGATAGGATTCTACTTTGGCCTGAGATGATTAAAGAGACTTCATAAAATGTTGACCTTATCCGCCGATGTGTAAAGACAGCTCAGGACAGGCACAAGTCCTACGCAGATAAAAGAAGGACTGACATTGAATTTAAGGTAGGAGACATGGTTTTCATCAAAGTATCACCTCTGAGGAATGTGATTCTCTTTGGATCTGTAGGGAAATTAGCACCAAGGATTGTAGGGTCATTTCCCATAGTAGAGAGGATAGGCCAAATGGCCTATAGGGTGAGATTACCGGAGAGATTGACAGGTGTTCATGATGTTTTTCATTTTTCCCATTTGCGGAAATGTCTTTACGATACAGCAGAGGTGGTTGAGTCGAGCATGCTTGAGGAAGTAGAGGTAGAAAAGGAGGCCACAGTTAGACGAGTTCCTACCCGTATACTTTGATCAGAGGTTAAGAAATTACGCAACAAAGAGGTTCAGCTGATGATATGTTCTTAACTTCTTTTTCCAACTTTTATTCGTACTTTCTTCTATTATTCGAGTATATCCCATCGATCGAATCTTCGAATTTTAAGCAGGAAACCAATGGGTGCAAACATGTGTTTGAGACATGTTATGTTTGATGGATGCAAGTGTTTGTTCGTGGATGCATATACACACATTAGGAACTAGATCGGCTCAAACACTCTCATACTGCATATGGATGTGTGTGAATATATTTTTGTGAAAATTAGGGACACATCCCTAAAACCAAACTTAATACACGCCACGTCCCCCCCTAAGTTTCAATTTAAATCTGGTCCCTAAAATCAGCAGCCGCCTAAATGTTTCCCCCCTTCCGCCATCCTGCCATGCCACTTCCTCCTTTTCATGTATTGGACCCAAAAAAATGCTCCAGCGACTAAAAAAATTCAAAAATTCAAAAAATAGGAAATATTCCTAGAAGCATTCACCAAAAAAAAAGTTGCATACTTCTGTGCATCTATTGCCTATAGTAGCATACATACATGCATGTATTAATGTAGTGTATTTATGTTGAAAACCTGGACGAATATACGCATACATGTATGCAGTTATACATGTATGCAACTATTACCAAATAACTGCATACATGTATGCATACAAAGTTGAACTGAAATTCATGTGTTACGAAAAGTTGCATACATGAATGCAACTATTCTGTATATATGCATGCATGTGTGCAACAAATTTAAAATGGACGATGGGTTTTGAATATGCGCATGAATGCATGGATGTATTATGTACAAGAGCATAAATGTGTGCAACAATGTCTGAAAATGACGAATGGTTGAAAACACAGGGCAAATTTGAATATATGCATAAAACGATGCATATATTGGTGTTTAACTGCATATGTGTATGCGTTTATACTACAGTTTGGCGCAACACTGAAATATAAGCATGAATGTATGCAACTATGTACGAATATATGCATCTTTTGAAGCAAAAACCTGCTATTTCGCTGATTTTGTGTTATTTTGGGGTTTGACATGGTTTTTGATTGTTTCTACGTATGAATTTTTCGACGTGCACTTGTTTTATTTAATAATGATTTTTCGTGATTTTTTTATTTTTTTTATTTTTTTGATGATTTTACGAAAAATAAGGACCTAACTTACATGAAATGTTCGACCGGATGTGAGCCTAATTTTGAAACTTAATAGGGACCTGTGCCAAACGAACCTTATATTTTTTAGTGGAAATAGATGTATCATCATATGGATGTTCCATTTGGACAAATGATTATGCACACATATAGCGTTTACATGATATTCTAGGACTATTAGCATATGTTTTGGATTCATGGCACTAACATATATTGCATTAAGGAGGTCGACTGAATCAGTAGACCGCCTGATTTTTGCATTAGCATAGGGACATATACACACCCCTTTGCATATGCTTATATAAGCATTAGAAATTCTTAAGAAAAATGGATGTATGTGGATGATGAATGAGTAGATGATTGTAGGTGGATGTAATTAACATTCCTCTTAACTTGGAGATTTCGGGGATGAAATCCTTTAAGTAGTGGAGAATGTATCACCCCGTAATATTAAAGAACACTAATAAACTAAAGGGATACTTAATTAAAAATTGGAAATGAAGTAAAACGGACTATACCATTACGTTTGTCTTGGAATTCTGGTTTAGATTGACTCTAAGTTTGCATAAAACAGATAATGTATGAGGAAGATATAAAGGTTAGAAGTTTAAATACATATAAGAAGAATATATGTAAACATAAAACAAACCAGAATTCAAAATAAATTAAGCAAACGAAGCGGGAATTAGTCCCGTTAGAGGACGACTTGCTCCAGCCTAGGTTGACCTATAGGTCGACCTATAGGTGGCTGGGTCGACCCTAGGGTCGACCCAGGGGTAGGTGGGTTGACCCCACCTGGATCCGGCCAAATTCTTCTGAGTGAATTTCGTTTGTTTTGTTAACCAAGTTTGTTATTTTACGAACGGTTGAATTTAAAAACAGAGGTCTGACAGTTAAGGGTTGTCTTGTAAACTCTGTATAAAGGCATGCACCCTATCAACAACTACACTTCTTCATAATTATTCCTCAAACCTATGTTCTAAAACTATAAGCTGAAGATAGGAAGATGCTACCGGAACTTGGACTGAACCAAGACAATTCTTATCTGACTTGTACAAAAATCCCTTCTGCAACATCAAGATATTATCCTCTGTTCTTTAAATCCAATCTCTGTGAGTTTATGTTACTTTTAGATATAAAAATTTAGTAGTAGCCGTGACATGTTAATAAACCTGGGTCTAAGCCTATGCCTGTTAAGAAACCAATTCATATCTAAACAGTTCTGTTATAATTACATGTATTCTTCCATACACCTGTTCTGCTATTCAGTTGTTATTATATGCCTATTTCTATTATTATATGCTTATTTTTGTTCTACTCCCTCTCTTATTCCTTTTTTTTATAAACCTAGGCTACCTTCGAGCCTAAGCCAATCTCGTAAGGAACATACGTATGAACGAAACTGGGACAATTGAGGAATGTTTGGGGATGAAAATAAAAGAGGAGAAATTCGAGGGCATATCTTTACTACGGAATATAACTGAAAATTTGGGGCATATCTTGTATTGCGAAATATAACTAAAATTTTTGGTGTTTGAGCATGTAAATCTGTAGGCTTAATGCAAGGATTAAGTGGAACATGTTAATGAAACTGTAAGTAACTTGTGGAATCTATTAATCTGTAGGGTTAAGTAAATCTATTAAATCTATAGTGTTAAGTAAATGTTTAATCTGTTCGAGTTATATGAATCTGTTAGCCTGTAAAACTTAACCTATTAACCTGTTGGGGTTATATAGACCTGTTAACCTGTAAAACTTAACCTGTTAATCTGTGGGGGTTAGGCGAACTTGTTAATCTGTAAGGCTTAACCTGTTAAAATCCTAGTTAATTGGGCCACAAGTTTAGGGGTTTGACTTGTGTCATCTACTATATGGGGCCCACATCAGTTAGTAACCCATTCTAGTATTAAATGGGAACCCCGCACTAGGTAGGGGTTAGGGCACGCATACTGAACTGATAGTAAGAGGTTCATCTGAAAAGGAGGTGTATACGGGCGCGTTCCAACGGTGTCATGGGCGTGCATGGGTCTGATCTGTAGGGGGAAAATAAGCCGTTGTAGCACCAGTAAATAGGTCTGTGTCTTTCTGTAGGTTACCACTTTAGGAAGTTATACATCCTATTATGGGGTCGACACAGGGTATTTACATATTAGGGAGTCGATCGCTTGGGGGTAGTAATTAAGGTATATCTAGTCCTGTTTATTTCTTTTAGGGTATCAGATATTTTTGTTTGGGGTAACACCCATTATATTTTGTTGATATACCTACTAATTCTGTTTGGGCTAAAACCCGTTATGTAACTAGAGTACACCTAAACCTATCGTTATTTCTGTTGGGATCATTCTATTTCTGTTATACTAGGGAACACCTAATCCTTTCATAATTCCTGTATACAAGTATTAGTGTAGAGAAAAGTAAGTGAGAAATATAGCTTGGTCCATATTATCCTGCTTACTTTGTTTATCTAGTTCATCCTGTTTATATCCACTATATGATACTGCTATCTCTCATCCTGTTTATTTACCAGTCTTGATACTTTTACTTCTTTATGTAACGACCAGTATTTTTAACTATATAATAATTAATTTATTTAATTATTTAAATAATGTTTTTGTAATTTAATTGGCTTAAAATAAATAATTCCAATTTATATTTATTTAATATAAATAATGGGTAATAAAATTTAATTCCGAAATAGTCGGAAATAGCTGAATTTACAATATTGTGTAATTTGGATAATATATGATATTTAATTTGGTTTGAATTCTAGTTATAATAAAGAATATATTATTTAAACGATAGTTGAACGTATTAATTATAATACAAATTATAATCGAGCTCGTAACGGCCCAGCAGTTCATAATATTACGATTTGAACTTCAACTGAGTATACACCATCCGTTATAAATCAGATTTCTTCAAAACAAGAAACGTTGGAATTTGTTAAGTTATATTTTTCTAATGGAAGAGGAAACTGGGGATTACACTTTATAGATTGTAAGTTATGGCTAAATCAAATTTTCAAATTGTCGCTATGAAATCGTTTATAAACCATAACGATATATTTAATTTTAATTAAATATTGCCTTCGAATTTAGACAGGATCTTTGGGACGTAGGTATAATTTAATTTTTAGAATTTTTCTGTAATTTTTATTTTGGAAAATAAAACTTTTTACTTTGAAGTATTTTACACCCTATATCGGCATTTTGGGGTTTCACAAATAAGCCAACTTATCTATTTTATTTTATTTTATTTTTGGGGTCATGCCACCTTGCTCGTCAATACAGTATTTTTTTTGTCGATAAATGTCCGTAAATAAATAGAGTTCTATGTTACGAGTACACTAAAAACACATACACCGCCGATGATAATGTTAATCAAGCCACCCTTATCACTTCAGAAGTATCTCGTCCTGGAAATGAAATTGTCATAGGCGACGGGACATCACTAAATTATTCGGCTATGATGTGTGCTCACCCTAATGAATCCATATTCAATATGGGACCTAGACTTCAGAAAGACAATATAACGAGTACAAATGAAATCTGATCATTTCGAACAAACTATTAACAAGCTCCAGGATTTTACACATAGCAATAGAAAATGTCATGTTATATTGTAAAGGTAAAAGCAGCCAATACATGCCAACCCCTTAGTAATACAATTCAGAAAGCGTGAGTTAGATTATATTTAAACATCATTAAATATAGAAAACAAAACTGTATCCATGTATGTAACATCAGAAACGTAAGCATATAAGGCTATTTCAAAGCCTCCTTACATCAAACCAAAAATATAATATATATTAACTATTTCCTTCCTTGCTAAAGAAAATGTACAGCTACCTACATCTCGCAGCAGATATGAATTGTCACAGATACTATCCTACTTCTTCTAGTCTACCATATACCCTCAGTCACCATCTAGTCGTGCATATTAGACCATGTCTACTTAAATTACTTACCCTTTAAGTAATACAAGATTCATGCAGAAGCTTCTCTCTCTCACACACACACACACACACACACATATATATATATATATAGGAGCACGATTGAATACATACTGCTTCAGCTCATGCGAGAATAAGTAATGGCCATTCCAGAGTTACGTGAGAGGCTCGCATGCAGGACCAGACTTATGTGGAACTTTGAGAAGAAAGAAGTTAGTTACAGGGGATGTAAAACAAGAGTGGTGGGTTCATTTTGGTTCAAAGAATAGCAGCGTGGGCAACCAATAGAAGAACGGTGTAGACCTTCGGGTAAACTACGTTTCGAATTAAGAATCCAAAAGCCAGTCTAGATTTCTACTCTAGAATGCTTAGAATGTCGCTTCTGAAGAGATTGGATTTTTCTGAAATTTGGAAGCATATAAAGTGCTGTGCTAAATAGTTGTGAGGTAGGTTATATGCGGTATGAGGAGGATCAAGAAGACGGTGGCCGTGAGTTGGTGATAACTTAGATGGACGGAAAAAGGTTGAGAATATGGGTCAATGAAAACGTGGATGTCCCCTATACAATGGCATGGGATGCAGACTAAAACCGCAGTAGGTTGACTTTGAGTTGAGTAAAATGAGAATGAGGGTGAAGAGGAGGAGTAGAGAAGGCCAATGGTGTTTTCGTTTTAGTCTTTCATATAGAAATGGGGACAAACGAGGGGTAAGAAGGTTTCGGAATGGTGAAAACAGCTATAGGGAGATCACGAATGTATTTTTGGAGAAGACGCAAGTAATAGCGGGTCTTGGTCTTTGTGCAAAGGTTGTTTGGGTCGTTAGACTAAACGAGTGAGGGCCTAATAAATACAAAAGAAAAGGATGATCTACATGGAATGAAAAGGGCAGATAGGTGGGTACAAATTTGTCTTGAATGAAATGTATGGGGTTGGGGAAGTGTACCACGCGGGTCTGGCATTTGCAAGTGTGATGGGCTGATTAAATGAACAGTAAGGCCATAAAGGTTGAAAACAAAATATATAGTTTGGTTTTTAATTTAAATATACACATATATATGTATATTCACTTATACTTTTAATATCGTATCCATACAGTATCAGAATCACAAACGGTTTGATTCGTTGGGATCGTATGGATGAGGACTACAAAATGGAACTGGTTTGGAGCCAATTAGAGCTCATTTGGATTTATGATAGAATTAAACGTCCAGTTCGTATCACTCGACTGTAAATCATTATTTAACGATTTACAAACAACGGTGAGAAATCTCACTAACTCTGTCTAGGTTTATAATTTTATAAACATTATTTAATATTGATAAAAATGATTGAATGTTGTGCGTGATGGTTGTTTGGATGATTTGCTAATTTATTGGTTGAAATAATATATATAGTTATACATAAATCGTTAATTGAATACTGATTCCATTTATTAAAATATTTCATTTTTATATGAAATAAATGTTGATTAACATCTGCGGATGCAGGGAAACAGGTTGGAGGAATCCGACTGGATTCCTCAACAATTATTGTTGTTTTTCATAATTGTATTATATGGTGTGATAAATAATCTATGACAGATTATTGTGTGATTGGGATGTTTGAATAACATTGACCTAAAATAATAGGTATATAAATATCGTAAATATATTTGAAATATATTGGAAAAGAAATTGGGGTATTTAAAAAGGAATTTCTATTTTTACATAGAAATGAAATTTCGGTTAGTTATAAAATAATAATTTGTTTTTGCTTATATAAAAACAAGTAATTTGATTTATAAACGATATTTATAAATAAAGCAAAATGATTATTATTAAATAATTTTAAAAAAATAAATTCAAGAAAAGAATTAATTTAAAAAGGAAAAATGGAAATTGGTTAGAAAGAAAACGATGAAATTATTTCGATGTTCAAAATAGGAATAGAATTAAAATAAATCGATAAGGAATTATGATTATGATTCGATGATGCCGAATTTTATTAGAATAATTTATTTTATAAATATGTAAAATAAAATTCAGGATTTGACAAGATAAATAAATATTTGGATTTATTATCGAATAGGAAATCAAGATTATAAATTATAACTTAAAGTCGGTATCCACCACCAAACGCCGTGTGTGAAGCACGGGTCTCATCCTAGTTATAACTTATAAAATGAGTTATACAGCGAATAGTTAATGAGTTGTATAGCGAATAGTTAATGAGTTATACAGTGAATGTTAATGATTTATACATCAAATGTTAATGGTTTATACAACGAATAGTAATGGTTTATAAAGCGAATGGTAATGGTTTATAAAGCAAATGGTAATTATCCATAAAGCGAATAGTTTATGGTTTATAAAGAGAATGGAGATAGATTGGAATGGATTTATAAAGCGAGAGGAAATGGATTTGTAAATGAAAGATAAAGGAATTCGTAAATGTAAGGTTAATGATTTCATAAAGAAAATGCAAAGGGTTGTGAAATGGAATCTGTAATATTATTTACAGAATTCAAGTTGAGTTATTTTAAATAAATTTTGCGAAATGATATTCAAATAGTATTGAATTGATTTGTAAGATTATAATAATATAATCGCTTTAAGAATGTTAAAAGGAATATGATAGGGTTTTACGAAATTGGAACTTGTTGTACGCTGGTTGAGTTGAGTAATTTTCGAGGTATCAATCTGATGTTGGTTTCGGCCTTCGGGGTTGATACTTAGAGAGTTGTTCTCTTACTAGTTTACAGTTATGGACCGATGAATGGGGAAGAATAGCGATGCGCGAATATGCAAATGGAAATGTTTTCCAATGTTTGTTACATATATTTTCTAAATATAGTGAATAAGAGTTGTACGTATGTGGAGTTAATTCCCGATGTTAAAAAGAGTTATTTTCTAAGTATAGAAAATAAATAGTTTAAATTAGTGGGAAACGTTTTCCAAAGAATCATGAGAGGCTAAATGAGTTAGAGAAATATATCTGGGTAAATATATTAAAGGGAAATTAGGGAATGAATGATGATTGATCGGTAAGATTTCCATTTGGGAATACGACCGTTGTTTGTGCACATGTTTTCCTTTGATAGTTAAATCACCAACTATCAAATTTTTTGACCATTTCCGTTGTCGATGCGGATAGACCGGGATCAGATTTATTATCTGGAAACCACTCCGTATGTGTGTTATCATTTCGTATCAAATATATCAAAGATAATTAAAGATGGAGTTCAGACAAGGGTTATTCTAGCGATCCTAGGTAGAAATTGCCCAAGATGGATTTACAGAATAATTCCTTTGGATGTCCAGTCCCAGGACAACTTGAAGGGACGAATGTCTGACAGAGTTTATCTGGTTGATTGCGTAAGTTGATCGTTTCAAAGGTATTTACTTTGATGGCGGAGGAATTCGTTTCTCTTAACTTATACCCGTGGTATTTTTGGGGAAATCAGTTTGTGATTTGATGGGTATGATGATGTGGCATTCAAAGTAAATAAAAATATGATCTGTATAGTGATACGTTACGACCTCAAGCCTCATCAATCGGAAAATAACGAAAATCGGGCTAGCAGCATGGCTAAGTGGGTCGCACCCAATTAGGGTATATTGTCATTGTAATGACCCTCAAATCCGTACCCTTTGAGCTGAATTAATACAACGCACGTCCAACCCAAATTGCACGAAAATACGAATCATTAATAGAAAGAAGTAAGAGGATGAGAAATAGAAAGATAGAAAAATAGAATAGAAGAAAATAGTTAGAAGATCAAACTGAACAACATAGAGTCTCACAATCGCAGCGGAATAAAATATAATATATAAATAATCACTTTTGAAATACAAACTGTATTTGAACTTACATACATCATCAGTGTGCATCATATATACAATACAGCGGAAATAAACTGTAAATATCTAATGTTGAAGTCTCCTGCTGCAAGCTTCTACATATAAATCTGTAAAATCCTGAACTATTGGACTGCCCGTACAAATTTGGTCACCCAAGAGTTTAAGGAAAACATAGAAAAATAAACTCTGGGTCAGTCATGGGACTGGAGTGAGTAAATGATTTTAAAACAACTTGATTAACAAAGGGTATCTCATAAGACCACACTGTGAAAACGGAATGGTTTTTTCTCTTATGAGAATCACAAGTACTCGGTTTAACTTTCAAAAAAAACGGTTGGAAAGAAAAGATAATTGTAAGACCAATCCACACATAAACATGGATTGTTTTTACCTTACGATAACCCAAAACATTTTTTAAAACAAGATTATTCTGATATTATGATAGTGTCTAAATACAAATAAATAGCAAACTAGCAGAACGCTTGCATCTCACGTCCTACATATATAGTATACAATCAAAACCGCGGGCGCTTATTGGAAAATGAATTCCCACTATGACAAGGTATGGAACCACCTGCCGATAGTGTATCTCTAGAGGAGAATACACTGGGTTCAACAAGAACGTCTTGTAACCCGGCCCACACATGACCGACCACTCATTTCGCTTGAGTGTATCGAATGTATATCACCAACGGTTGGGATCAGCAACCGTTTTCCGAAAGGGATAGCATCGATAGATTAAAGAATCGGAAGGAATTTCTCTAGATAGGTGATTATACACCATAATGGGAGCGACCCACATAGCCATGCTGCCTGCCCGATGTTTGTCATTTTCCGGTAGTGGGACTTGAGGCTGAACTTACCATTAGATATAACACGTCTTCATTCACTTTGAATGCCACATCGTAAAACCCGCTAAATCACAAATTGATTTCATCAAAAATATCTCTGGTATAAGGCTAAGAGAAATGAATTCCTCCGCCACCAAACATAAATATGTTTGAAGAAATCAACTTATTCAATTTATTAGGCATATTATGTTAGACATTCATCCATTCAAGTTGTCTTGGGACTGGACAAACTGAAAGCACTATCCTATAAATCCATCTTAGGAAATTTCTACCTAGGATTGACAAAATAGCCCTTGCATAACACCATCTTCAATAATTTCTGACTCGAAACGTATATCGAATCGAAGTGGAATTTAGATTCCGGTCTCTTCGGAAATCATAGCGAAAAGGTCCAAATTTGATAGTCAGTGATTTAACTATCAAATATAAAATAAATAAACAGATTTATTCTTATTGGATCTGCTAAACCTTATTTAAATAATCCTTAAATATTTTAATACAATATTAACTTGTTGATATATTCATTTAAAAATATAAGTATTAATTAACTTAGAAATTTTTATTATCAATCTAATGTGATAATCTCACTCTCGAATATCCATTTTCATAGCTGAAACGATGCTCAACTTTAACACTAATTTTGAATACAAACTAAAACGATCTATCGGATAATAGCGAAAACGATCAAGTTAGGGTAATTTAATTACCTCTCGGACCTTGAGTCGAATTCATTTTCATCGTCAAGATTCATAGAAGTTCATTATCCAAAATATTCGACAAACCAGACTTTGTAAATTCAATTGCTTTCCCAAAGTGTTAAATCACTTCAAAACAACGTTGTTGTTTTGGAAAATATTTATCCAGCTAACTTGGTTAACTTAAATATTCAACCAAGGAATTTGATTTAAATAACCGACTTGATTTTCTTTTCTTTTTATAATTAAATTATCTTTACAAATTGACTTAATTAAAAGATTAGTTAAGTTAAAACATCCTTTTAAGATAATTTATCCAAATTTAAATTTCTATTTAATTACACCATTATTTTACCAGAAACTGTTATATCCATTAACTTCCAATATTCATTTAAGAAAATGAATAGTTTGAACAATTATAATTAATCTTCCCTTCAAAATAATCCATTTAATTATCTTTTTAATACAATTAATATTCAATTATTAAAAC
The DNA here is from genome assembly GCA_030737875.1 of Allium sativum. Lineage (NCBI taxonomy): Eukaryota > Viridiplantae > Streptophyta > Magnoliopsida > Asparagales > Amaryllidaceae > Allium > Allium sativum. Next base: position 265,632,561 of record CM060913.1, read on the forward strand.
TTAAGATATATTCTGAGTTACTTTACAGGAAAATAACTTAGCAGTTCCAACGGTATTTAGTAGTTCTTATAACAAACGACATTCAAGTCGTTAACCCAATTTGCACAAACAATCATATAAATACAATCCAATATTATCAATTGATAATATAATATCTCAATGTCTTATATTAACTGGTAAAAATATATCAAACTGATATAATAACAAAATAGTGTTTATTTCTTCTAACAGGGTGTTCAAACAATTCAGTCAATCAAATATATATTAGAACGGTGTTTATTTCCACTAATAGATGTCCATACAAATATTTAATTACGATTAACATAATTATAAACAACTTAATTAATAAATTAATAAATCGAACAAATGATTCAGAATTCACTGAATTACATATCATTTCTAATCAAGGGTTTACTTGTTAATTTATTTCTGCAACTAAATTTACGTTTGATTGAATTGATATTAATTTGCATTAGAACCACTTTGTTAAATTTTTAGTTGATTAAATTTCGATAGCTACGTTGAGTTATTTACACACACTACTATTTGACTCGACTATATACATACAAACCAATTTTACTCGGATATATTGATTTTACTTAGGTTATATACACACCAACATATATATTTTAGATTAACTTGAATTTAAGAATTAAACTTTCTTCATTCATTTTTATTCTTCTTTGGTCTTACTGGCCCAAATATTTCGGCATGCTTTGTTACACATAAATTTAGTGACACAGCTCAATACATTCATTGTTAAATAAACAGTATTGGATCGAATACAAAACCAATTTCACCATGAATTTCGGATAGCACTAAAATTCATATCTTCATCAAATAGAAATTTGCCTTTTCTCTTGATTTATCCTGTAATCCTTATAGCTAGAACTTAAACCACTAAATTCCTACTGAAAATATTGGACTGGAAGTTAATTTCATCAATTTGGGGTCGAGTTAACATTCTTAGGTTCCACTTGTGAATTAGTAATTGGTCATTTGAAGGCTTTGACATTGCAAAGTAAACCACTAGCTTCATCAACAAAATGGCCTTTCCACACTGTCTACTTGTAATAACAGGAGTAGATACATTACTGTTTTGTCAAGCTCATTATTTTACAGAAGCAAGGATAGCCCCTTGACATTACTGTTAGCCATTTCTTAGTGGTAGCTTCAAGATTTCGTGCATTACCAATTACAGCAGTTGCCACTCTCTTTACTTCTACTGTTCCTTGTTTTCATTTCTTCTTCTTCCCTTCTAAGTTCTTCAGGCTCATGTACCTTACACCGTACATGTGCACAATGATCCCCTCACCATACTGACAATGCTCCCCATGCACAAACCACGTTTAACCTCGCGTAACCACCGATGTGACAATATGGTTCTCCAATCACTTGTACAGTGATTCCACTGTTAACCCAAAACCCACAAATACCCCCCTCCCCCCGATCAAAGAAACAGCCTCTAGCTATCACCCCCGTCCACCGTAGTTTGCCAAACTCCGGCCATACCTTCTTGATGACCCCCTCTCTCTTTTCCCCCATGTGTGCAACCCCCTTTTCCTTTGTGAAGATGCAGTTAAACGATGAACATCGGTTACAGAAAACATAACCCAAAATCTAAATCAAGTTTAAACTTTAATTTGATTAATTCAAAAAATATTTTGATATTTCCCCTGTTATCTTGGCTTATCACCCTCCTCCAGACCAAATTCCATGGTCTGCGGTCGCTTTGATCATCAGGATCGACCATGTTCATTAATTTTGGCCAAAACATTAAATCTCCCTCATCTCAATATTAAAATTCTTGATTTTTATTTGTAAATTCATATGTTGGCATCACGGAAATGTTCGAGTGCCTGGAATCCAAGATCAAGTTGGTTGAAAAAGATTTGGTTTTATACCTTTCACTGTATAGTGTAAATATGGAAATATATATATATATATATATATATTTCATAGGTGAAACTGTTTTTGTAATAAACTTCAGATCCTTTTAAACTTCTCTGATGTTGAATACTATCTTTGAACCTTAGTATAATTTTAGATCTTGATTCAGAGGCTAAGTGTTGATTAATAGCAGCAAAACAGATCCTGGTTTATATTTGTTTACGGCTTCTGTTTTACTTCTAGGGTTGCACACTTGCACCCATTTCAGTCTCACTAAAAAAACCGGATAGTTTCAATATGACATACTCAAGAACATTTAAACATGTATATATGTGTTTACATTATTATGCATACTAATCAGTACTAGATTTAGATGGGTAAAAGAAATTTATTATTATATATACAGTTTCAGTTTTGTTCAACGGATATGAGTATGTGGATTGACTTCTACACATACTATAAGTAGATGTCTATATATCATGCAAAATTGGTGGATCAAAAGTGCTAGTTTACTCACTAATTTATACACAGTTGGTCATTTGTTTACATACATGTTTATGCATTTCCTGTTTTACTTGATGCCTTAAACCAACCAAACCCACATATTCAGGATAATAGATGCACTGTATATGTTTATACCTTAACCTGATTAATGACAAAAAGGGGGCCGATTACCCACTATCAGGTTACCATTTTCACTTCAGTTTACATGGTTTGGTTTTTAGTTTGAACACATCACTATAAATATGTTTCCAAATCAATAAAACAAAGGAAGGGAAATTTACTCACACAATATGTGTTGCATTGACTTTTCTATTCACTTCAGGTTTAACATTTTTCGAAAGAATTCAACATCAACAATCATTCATGTGTATCAGCATGAATTCTATGGGTCTTAGATTAGCATAAAAGTTATATGAGAAACAGGGGATAAGTGTTTAATCACCGTATAATATGTGTTCATTGTTTCTATGTTTATATACTATAGGTTTTGCATATAGTTTCCAGTGTATCGGTTTGTTACAATTTCATTTTTCAGATTTGTAATAAAACATATATGTACATATGTCCCTATATATGCAAACAGAGAAGGATTTTAAATGGGGTAAAAAAGGTTGTACTCACAATATTGATCACTGTCCTCAGGTTTCCAGGTTTGGTCTTGCTTACTGGTTTCCTGCAACACAAGCTCACAGTTTTTGTTTGATGTCTCTGTTTCCATGTTTAGATTTAGTTTCCTTGCCATTTTCATTTCAGGTTTCAAGGCTTCCCAGTGGGATTTTGTGAATGGTTTAGCAAGGGGACTGGTTGCACATTTATAAAGAGAAGTTGCTTACCCTTGAAGGTTTGTAGCATGTATAGACTGTCTCCTATTCATTTAATGGATGCCATAGGCTGTTGTATTGTAGTGTCCGCAGTCACTTCGACATTTACATAGCCTAAAAGAACATGTGCCTAACCTGTTCTTCATTCAATTCTTTCCAATCTTATAGTGACAGCCGTATGCAATTGCATTTTAATATACGCTACTTTGCTTCTAATGTATATATGCTATAGTCTACCTAAACTATGACTTAATTGATGGAAAAGAAGGGTGCTTCAGTTATTAAAATCTACGGCCATGTGCAGAAGTATGGGAACTTACTTAGCTCCTGAGGATTTTATGTTACCCCCATAGGCTATTGTACCAAATCTTAGGCTTTTGAGTAGGGTTTGATGGATGTGTTTTTGATGTGTAGCTATACACATATGCAAGTGTACCACTATGTTTATAAATAATTTAAACTTTACTTCTAAGAAATTAACTTATTAAATGTATTGATTTGATTCTATTCGTATCACTCAAATATCATATTGAATAGCCATGTTATTCTTGATTCTTTCTATGAGAAGTAAATTTAGATTTTACATAAAATATTCTCATTAGATATAAAATTAAAACTAATATTATATTTGCATGAATTTAAACCAAGTTTAAATACAAACAAGATATTAAAACAATATTTTAAACAGAACAAGTAAGAATGCACAAATAGGATTTTTAATTAATTATCCTAATTTGCAAAAATATTCAAATCTTATTTTATCCATATTTTAATCAGAGTTAAAATAAATCTCCAAAAAAATTACCAAATATTATTTATCTTGTTTTATAACCATATATACATTGACTAAGAAGTTTATAAACCATCACCGTGCATATATATTAGGAATTTTCCCCAATATTTATCATCGACACTTTATTATTCAAATTAATTATTCAAATAATCTAAAATAACTTGTATTACACAAGTAATCAAAAACCAGGGCGTTACAATCTACCCCCCTTAGAAGAATTTCATCGTCGAAATTTAAAGAGTAATGACGAGATTTCAATTATATCTATAGTTATAGACTTACACACATACGTGGGTTATCCCTTGATAATCACAACAAACAAGGCATCCAAAAACACACATTTTATCTACTAAAGATTTCACAACAAACAAAACATTTAATATATTAGTATTGAGCTATCAATCACGGTCATTTTCACTTATTGATATTTTTCAACATTCATCAGTTTCTGACAGTAAATTGGTAAGAAAATAATCCTCTAAGTATCAACCCCGAAGACCAAAATCAACATCAAATCAGTACTCAAAAAATCATTTAACTCGACTATTCTCCATCTAGGCTCTAATTCCTTAACTCCTGTTGAACCTTCAAATTCTAATTTTTTTGATTTCAATTCTAAACCAATTTGAAATCATATATCTTGATTCATTTTAAATTCAAAATCTTCTGAATTTTCCCAAAACATCATGTTTTACTCAACACTTTTCTGGCTTGCCTTATTTGTATATTTTATCCTTTATACAAATTCAATTTGGTTTAATATATAACCACTATAATCTTATTTGATTATAATAACAATAATCGACACATCCATATGTAATAATTTCAAAAAAATATTCTTTTATAACAAAATATAGTTTTGGGCAAAATTATTTCATCTAACTAGCTTTTAAAACAATACCATGTTGAATTACTCTATCCAAGAGTTTAGAAACATCTATCGATACAGCTGTTCCTTTCTGTATCGACCAGAATTCATAAACCACTCGACAAACCAATCAACACAATATAAAACAATTTTATATCAACTAACAAATACGCCCTCATATATATGCGCTCTAACTCAATCTAGGGTATTACTAACCCAATCTCTATCGAGTTACACCACAGAGCCAAGGTTACTTCTTAACCTTCAACTTTGATACCAAATGTAATGACCCGCAAATCCGTACCCTTTGAGTTGACTAAATACAACGCACGTCCAACCCAAATTGCACAAAAATACGAATCATTAATAGAAAGAAGTTAGAGGATGAGAAATAGAAAGACAAAAAATTAGAATAGAAGAAAATAGTTAGAAGATCAAACTGAATAACAACATAGAGTCTCACAATCGCAGCAGAATAAAATATAATATATAAATAACAACTTTTGAAATACAAACTGTATTTTAACTTACATACATCATCAGAGTGCATCATATATACAATACAGCGGAAATAAACTCTAAATATCTAATGTTGAAGTCTCCTGCTCCAGGCTTCTCCATATAAATCTGTAAAATACTGAACTATTGGACTGCCCGTACAAATTTGGGCACCCAAGAGTTAAAGGAAAACATAGAAAAATAAACTCTGGGTCAGTCATGGGACTAGTGTGAGTAAACTATTTTAAAACAACTTGATTAACAAAGGTTATCTCACAAGACTACGCCGTGAAAACGAACGGGTTTTTCTCTTATGAGAATCACAAGTACTCGGTTTAACTTTAAAAAACGGTTGGAACGAAAAGATAATTGTATGACTGATCCACACATAAACATGGATTGTTTTTACCTTACGATAACCCAAAACATTTTTGAGAACAATATATTCTGATATTATGATAGTGTCTAAATACATATAAATAGCAAACTAGCAGAACGCTTGCATCGATCTCACGTCTTACATATATAGTATACAATCAAAACCGGGGGCGCTTATTGGGTAATGGATTCCCAATATGACAAGGTATGAAACCACTTGCCGATAGTGTATCTCTAGATGCGAATACACTGGGTTCAACAAGAACACTTTAGAACCCGTCCCACACATGACCGACCACTCATTTCGCTTGAGTGTATCGGATGTATATCACCAGCGATTGGGATCAGCAACCGTTTCCCGAAAGGGACAGCATCGATAGATTAAAGAAGCAAAAGGAATTTCTCTAGATAGGTGATTATACACCCTATTGGGAGCGACCCACATAGCCATGTTGCTTGCCCGATTTTTGTCATTTCCCGATTGTGAGGCTTGAGGCTGAACTTACCATTAGATATAACACATCTTCATTCACTTTGGACGCCACATCGTCAAACCCACTAAATCACAAATTGATTTCGCCAAAAATATCTTGGGTATAAAGCTAAGAGAAACGAATTCCTCCGCCACCAAACGTAAATACGTTTGAAGAAATCAACTTACGCAATTTATTAGGCATACTCTGTCAGACATTCGTCCGTACAAATTGTCCTGGGACTGGACAAACCGAAAGCACAATCCTGTAAATCCATCTTAGACAATTTCTACCTAGGATTGACAAAATATCCCTTACATAACACCATCTTCAATAATTTCTAACTCGAAACGTATATCGAATCGAAGTGGAATTTAGATTCCGGTCTCTTCGGAAACGATAGCGAAAAGGTCCAGATTTGATAGTCGGTGATTTAACTATCAAATATAAAATAAATAAACAGATTTATTCCTATTAGATCTGCTAAGCCTTATTTAAATAATCCTTAAATATTTTAATACAATATTAACTTGTTGATATATTCATTTTAAAATATAAGTATTAATTAACTTAGAAAAATTTATTATCAATCTTATGTGATAATCTCACTCTCGAATATCCGTTTTTATAGCTGAAACGATGCTCAACTTTAACACTTATTCTGAATACAAACTAAAACGATCTATCAGATAACAGCGAAAACGATCAAGTTGGGGTAATTTAATTACCTCTCAGACCTTGAGTCGAATTCATTTTCATCACCAAGATTCATAGAAGTTCATATCCAAAATATTCGACAAACCTGACTTTGTAAATTCAATTGCTTTCCAAAATCTAAAATCACTTCAAAACAACGTTGTTGTTTTGGTAAATATTTATCCTGCCAACTTAGTTAACTTAAATATTTAACCAAGGAATTGGATTTAAATAACTGACTTGATTTTCTTTTCTTTTTATAATTAAATTATCTTTACAAACTGACTTAATTAAAAGATTAGTTAAGTTAAAACATCCTTATAAGATAATTTATCCAAATTTAAATTTCTATTTAATTACACCATTATTTTACCAAAAACTATTATATCCATTAACTTCTAATATTCATTTAAGAAAATGAATAGTTTAAACTATTATAATTAATCTTCCCTTCAACATAATCCATTTAATTATCTTTTTAAAACAATTAATATTCAATTATTAAAACTTAAGATATATTTTGAGTTACTTTAGAGAAAAATAACTTAGCAGTTCCAACGGTATTTAGCAGTTCTTATAACAAACGACATTCAAGTTGTTAACCCAATTTGCACAAACAATCATATAAATACAATCCAATATTATCAATTGATAATATAATATCTCAATCTCGTATATTAACTTGTAAAAATATATCAAACTAATATTATAATAAAACAATGTTTATTTCTGCTAATAGGTTGTTCAAACAATTCAGTCAATCAAATATATGTTAGAATGGTGTTTATTTCCACTAACAGATGTCCATACAAATATTTAGTTACGATTAATATAATTATGAACAACTTAATTGATAAATTAATAAATCGAACAAATAATCCAGAATTCACTGAATTACAGATCATTTCTAATTAAGGGTTTACGTGTTAATTTATTTCAGCGACTAAATTTACGTTTGATTGAAATGATATCAATTTGCATTAGAACCACTTTGTTAAATTTTCAGTTGATTAAATTTCGATAAATACGTCTAGTTATTTACACACGCTACCGTTTGACTCGACTATATACATATGAACCAATTTTACTTGGATATATTGATTTTACTTAGGTTATATACACAATAATGTATATATATATATTTTAGATTAACTTGAATTTATGAATTAAACATTCTTCATTCATTGTTATTCTTCTTTGGTCTTACTGGCCCAAATACTTTAGCCTTCTTTGGTACACATAAATTTAGTGACACAACTTAATACATTCATTGTTAAATAAACTGTATTGGATCGAATACAAAACCAATTTCACCATGAATTTTGGACAGCACTAAAATTCATATCTTCATCAAATAGATGTTTGCCTTTTCTCTTGATTTATCCTGTAATCCTTATAGCTAGAACTTAAACCACTGAATTCCTACAGAAAATATTGGACTAGAAGTTAATTTCATCAATTTGGGGTCGAGTTAACATTCTCATGTTCCACTTGTGTATTAGTAAGTTGTCATTTGAAGGCTTTGACATTGCAAAGTAAACCACCAGATTCATCGACAAAGTGGCTTTTCTACACTGTCTACTTGTAATAACAGGAGTAGAAACATTACTGTTTTTTGAGCTCATTATTTTACAGAAGCAAGGATAGCCCCTTGACATCACTATTAGCCATTTCTTAGTGGTAGCTTCAAGATTTGGTGCATTACCAATAACAGTCTCTTTACTTCTACTGTTCCTTGTTTTCTTTTCTTCTTCTTCCCTTCTAAGTTCTTCAGGCTCATGTACCCAACATCGTGCATGTACACAGTGATCTCCTCACCATACTGACAATGTGCCCCATCCACAAACCATGTTTAACCTCGTGTAACCACCGATGTACCAATATGGTTCTACGATCACTTGTACAGTGATTCCACTATTAACCCAAAACCCACAAGTACCCCTCCCACCCCCCAATCAAAGAAACCGCCTCTAGCTATCACCCTGTCAACCATAGTTAGCCAAACTCCGGCCACACCTTGTTGACGACCCCCTCTCTCTTTTCCCCCATGTGTGCAACCCCCTTTTTCCATTGTGAAGATGTAGTTGAACGATGAACACCGGTTACAGAAAACATAACCCATAATCTAAATCGAGTTTAAACTTTAAATTGATTCATTCGAAAAATATTTTGATATTTTCCCCTGTTATCTTGGTGTATTCCTCTCCTCCAGACCAAATTCCATGGTCTACGGTCGCCTTGATCATCAGGATCGACCATGTTCATCAATTTTGGCCAAAACAATAAATCTCCCTCATCTCAATATTAAAATTCTTGATTTTGATTTGTAAATTCATATGTTAACATCACGGAAATGTTCGAGTGCCTGGAATCCAAGATCAAGTTGGTTATAAAAGATCTGGTTTTATACCCTTCACTGTATATTGTAAATATATGGAAATATATATATATATAAATATATATATATATATATATTTCATAGGTGAAACTGTTTTTGCAATAAACTTCAGATCTTTTTAAACTTCCCTAATGTTGAATACTATCTTTAAACCTTAGTATAATTTTAGATCATGATTCGAAGGCTAGGTGTTGATTAATAGCAGCAAAACAGAGCCTAGTTTATATTTGTTTACGGCCTCTGTTTTACTTCTAGGGTTGCACACTTGCACCCATTTCAGTCTCACTAAAAAAATCGGATGGTTTCAATATGACATACTCAAGAACATTTAAACATGTATATATCATTTTACATTATTATGCATACTAATCAGTGCTAGATTTAGATGGGTAAAAGAAATTTATTATTATATACACAGTTTTAGTTTTGTTCAACTGATATGAGTATGTGGATTGACTTCTACACATACTGTAAGTAGATGTCTATATATCATGCAAAATTGGTGGATCAAAAGTGCTAGTTTACCCACTAATTTATACACAGTTGTATTTGTTTACATACATATTTATGCATTTCTTGTTCTAACTTGACGCCTTAAACCAACCAAACCCACATATTCAGGATAATTAGATGCACTGTATATGTTTATATCTTAACATGATTTAATGACAAAATGGGGACCAATTACCCACTCTCAAGTTACCATTTTCACTTCAGTTTACATGGTTTGGTTTTTAGTTTGAACACATCGCTATAAATATGTTTCCAAATCAATAAAACAAAGGAAGGGAAATTTACTCACACAATATGTGTTGCACTAACTTTGCTATTCACTTCAGGTTTAACATTTTTCAAAAGAATTCAACATCAACAATCATTCATGTTTATCAATATGAATTATATGGGTCTTAGATTAGCATAAAAGTTATATGAGAAAAAGGGGATATGTGTTTACTCACCGTATAATATGTGTTCTCTATTTCTATGTTTATATACTACAGGTTTTGCATATAGTTTCCAGTGTATCAGTTTATTGCAAATTCAGTTTTCAGATTTGTGATAAAACATATATGTACACATGTCCCAATATATGCAAACAGAGAAGGATTTTAAATGGGGTAAAAAGTTTGTACTCACAATACTGATCACAGTCCTTAGGTTTCCAGGTTTGGTCTTGCTTACTGGTTTCCTACAACACAAGCTCATAGTTTTTGTTTGATGTCTCTGTTTCCAGGTTTAGATTTAGTTTTCTTGCCATTTTCATTTCAGGTTTCAAGGCTTCCCAGTGGGATTTTGTGAATGGTTTAGCAAGGCGAATGGTTGCACACTTATAGAGAGAAGTTGCTTACCCTTGAAGGTTGTTAGCATGTATAGGCTATCTCCTATTCATTTAATGAATGCCATAGGCTATTGTATTGTAGTGTCCGCAGTCACTTCTATATTTACTTAGCCTAAAAGAACATGTGCCTATCCTGGTCTTCATTTAATTCTTTCCAGTTTTACAGTGACAGCCATGTGCAATTGCATTTTATTGTACATCGCTTTACTTCTAAGGTATATATGCTATAGGTTGCCAAAGTAGGATTTAATTGATGGAAAAGAAGGGTGCTTCAGTTATTAAAATCTACGGCCATGTGCAGAAATATGGAAACTTACTTAGCTCCTAAGTATTTCATGCTACCCCCATAGGCTATTGTACCAGATCTTAAGCTTTTGAGTAGGGTTTGATAGAAGTGTTTTTGATGTGTAGCTATACACATACGCAGGTGTACCACTATGTTTATAAATAATTTAAATTTTACTTCTAAGCAATCAATTTATTAAATGTATTGATTTGATTCTATTCTTATCACTTAAATATCATATTGAATAGCCATGTTATTCTTAATTCTTTCTATAAGAAGTAAATTTAGATTTTACAAACAATATTCTCATTAGATATAAAATTAAAACTAATATTATATTTGCATAAATTTAAACCAAGTTTAAATACAAACAAGGTATTAAAACAATATTTTAAATAGAACAAGTACGCATATACAAATAGGATTTTAAATTAATTATCCTAATTTGCTAAAATATTCAAATCTTATTTTATCCATATTTTAATCAGGGTTAAAATAAATCTCCAAAACAAATTACCAAATATTATTTATCTAGTTTTATAACCATATATACATTGACTAAGAAGTTTATGAACCATCAATGTGTATATATTATCATATACACTTTATTTTTCAAATTAATTATTAAAATAATCTAAAATAACTTGTATTACACAAGTAGTCAAAAACCGGGATGTTACCGTCACCATCTAGAGAATATTCATATTTGTTACTTATTTCAATTCTGTATCTCCCGGGAATGGTTATGTTGGTATACCAACCATAAGGTGACAATATATTCGGGACATTCAAGTGAAATGAATGGCTAGTCATGTGTGGATGAGTTGGAAGATGTTCTTGTTGAACTCCAGTGTATCGCTTCTAGAGTACACTGATTTGAAGGTGGTTCCATACCTTTTCATAGTTGGAAACCTATCACCTAATAAGATCCCGCAGTTTTTGATTTTATATTATATATGTAGAGCGTGAGATTAAAGCATTCTGCTATATTGTTATTTACTTGATTTAGACATTGTTATAATATCAGAAAAATATTGTTTTGGAAAATAATGTTTTGGGTTATCGTAAGGTAAAAACCATCCGTGTTTATATGTGGATCGGTCTTACGATCATCACTCCTTTGAAAAGGATTTTGAAAAGTTAAACTGAAATGATTGGTCACACCAGTCACATGACTGACCTAGAATTTATTTTGTTTTGTTTCCCTAAACTCTTGGGTGCCCAAATTTGTACGGGCAGTCAAGTAGCCGGGATTTTTTTAGATATACTTGGAGGAGCTCGGAGCAGGAGGCCTCAGAGTTAGATATACATAGAGTTTGTTTCCGCTGTGATGTTATTTGTTGTACTCTGAAAGGGTATGTACATACAGTTATAAGTTTGTATTTCAAAAGTTTTTGTTATATAATATATTTTATTCGTTCCGCTGGGAGATTCTTGTTACTCTGATTCTGTTGGGTTGTGATCTTCTTCTTCTTCTATTCTAACTTTCTTTCTTTCTATTTCTCACTCTCTAATTTCTTTTTATTAATGATCTGGTGTTTCCGATTCTTGGATAGTCGACATTGTGTTTATTGTCAATTTTCTGAGTCAAAAATCCTTGGGTCGTTACAGTGGTTTCAGAGAATAAGGTTAAGTGATTACTTTGGCTCTATAGTGTAACTCAATAGAGATGGGATCAATAATATCCTATATTGAGTTTGAGTGTGTATATATGAGCGCATATTTGTAAATTGATATAAAAATTATTTTATATTGTGGAGATCTATTGGTTGAGTGGATTATAAATTCTGGATCGTAGTTGGGCAACACATAGTCGATAAGGGTTTCTAAACACTCGAATACGATGAACTAACACGGTATGTTTTGAAGGAGGGTAAAGGAAATAATTTTACCCTAATTATATTTTGATATAAAAGAAGTATATATCTTGGAATAATTATAGTATAGGATATGTTGGTTGTTATTATAATCGAATAAGATTATAATTAAAATGGTTTTAAGTAACTAATTAGAATTCGTATAAGAGTGATACATTTAAATCAAATGAATTAAATCTGAATTTAAAACAGATTTGGAATTTAAAATTTTGGAAAATTGAAAAGTGTTTGTAAATGGATTTTGGATTTAAATATAGGGAAATTTAAGATCCTGGGTGAATTTAGAAATGTTTTCTGAGCAGTGTGAAATATATTTAAATGTGATTTCAAAATAGAAATGTTTGAAGATAAGTTTTGAAATAATATAGTACTGGACTCACTTCAATTACTAGAAAATAATTTTGATGATGCTGCCACATCATCAGTGTTCATTTTTGAGCTTCCAATTGATGGATTACTACCAAGATTTTGTTTTTAAATCATTTTGAGAAAATAAGTTGTTCCGAAATTCAAATGTGTTGAATTATTATTATTATATACATAATTTCAAACTAATCTGAAATAAAAACTAGGATTTTGAAATTTTAAATTTTAAATTTTGACTTATGATGTTAAATAAATTAAAATGGTAGAGGTGAATAAACAAACTAGAATTTAACGTAAACTAAGTTAAATAAAATTTGACTAGATTGGAGATAATCTGGAATGGAATTTGATTATTGAATAGTAATTTGGAATGTGATTGGATTGATGAGTCAAGGGTTGAAATTGAGATTGGAATCGGAGTTTGAAATCGAATTTGGTTTGGAGAAAAGCGAAGATTGGATTTGAAATTTATTTGATTGAAAATCAATTGGGTATGCATAGATATATGCTTATTTGATGGTGAATAAAAGAGACAGAGTTGAACACCGAACAAAAGGTACCAGTTATATTTTATACTAAGTATGAGATTTATGAGCCAGTTTGGCAAGACACTTGGCTGTTTGATTTTCTTTTGGGTTAAAGAAGGCCAAGAGAGGCAAGTTGTAATATTACTGATTGAGTCTTTCAAAGGAGACGCTGGCAAAAAATTTGGGAGATTTAGAGTGTTAGAAAATTTTTGTTTATAGAAATAAATTAATATTTTAATTAAAATTAAATTGCTTTAGTCGGAACTGAAGTTAAGAAGTGAAATAACTGATTTTAGTCTGGTTAATAAGGTGATAGCATTTTTCTGGCTTAGTGATTTCGGGGACGAAATTCTTTAAAGGGGGAAGGAATGTAACGACCCGTATTTTTAATTGTATAATAATTAATTTATTTAATTATTTAAATAATGGTTTTGTAATTTAATTGGATTAAATTAAATAATTCTGATTTATATTTATTTAACATAAATAATGGGTAATAAAATTTAATTCTGAAATAGTCGGAAATAGCTGAATTTATAATATTGTGTAATTTGGATAATATAGGATATTTAATTTAGTTTGAATTCGAGTTATAATAACGAATATATTATTTAAACAATAATAGAACATATTAATTGTAATATAAATTATAATCGAGCTCGTAATGGCGCAGCAGTTCGTAATATTATGATTTGAACTTCAACTGAGTATACAGGATCCGTTATAAATCGGATTTCTTCGAAACAAGAAACATTGGAATCTGTTGAGCTATATTTTTCTAATGGAAGAGAAAATTGGGGATTTCACTTTATAGATTGTAAGTTATGGCTAAATCAAATTTTCAAATAGTCGCTATGAAATCGTTTATAAACCATAACGATATATTTAATTTTAATTAAATATTGGCTTCGATTTTAGACAGGATCTTTGTGACGTGGGTATAATTTAATTTTTTGAATTTTTCTGTAATTTTTATTTTGGGAAATAAACACCTTTTATTTTAAAGTATTTTACACCCTATATCAGTATTTTGGGGTTTCACAAAATAAGTCAACTTGTCTATTTTATTATATTTTTGGGGTTGTTCCACCTTGCTCGTCAATACAGTATTTTTATTTTTGTCGATAAAGGTCCGTAAACGAATAGAGTTTTATGTTACGAGTACATTAAAAACACACACACCGGGGATGATAATGTTAATCAAGCCACCCTTATCACTTCAAAGTATCTCGTCCTGGAAATGTAATTGTCATAGGCAACGGGACATCATTGAATGACTCGGTTATGATGTGTGCTCACCCTAATGAATCCATATTCAATATGGGACCTAGACTTCAGAAACACAATAAAACGAGTACAAATGAAATCTGATCATTTCGAACAAACTATTAACAAGCTCCAGGATGTTACAAATAGCAATAGAAAATGTCATGTTATATTGTAAAGGTAAAAGCAGCCAATACATGCCAACCCCTTAGTAATAAAATTCAGAAAGTGTGAGTTAGATTATATTTAAACAACATTAAAGATAGAAAACACAAGTTGTATCCATGTATGTAACATCAGAAACGTAAGCATATAAGGCTATTTCAAAGCCTCATTACATCAAACCAAAAATATAATATATATTAACTGTTTCCTTCCTTGCTAAGGAAAATGTACAGCTACCTACATCTCGCAGCCGCTATGAATTGTCACATATCATATCCTACTTCTTCTAGTCTACCGTATACCCTCAGTCACCATCTAGTCATGCAGATTAGACCATGTCTACTCAAATTACTTACCCTTTAAGTAATACAAGCTTTAAGCAGAAGCTTCTCTCATCTATATATAGGAGCACGATTGAATACATACTGCTTCAGCTCACGCGAGAATAAGTAATGGCCTCAACAATAAAAAATCAAAACAATATACTTCGATTATTTTTTTTGGAACCCAGCTTGAAGGAGAGTGAGCCATTCGATGTTACGTGAGAGGCTCGCATGTAGGACCAGACTCATGTGGAACTTTAAGAAGAAAGGAGTCGGTTATAGGGGATGTAAAACAAAAGTGGTGGGTTCTTTTTGGTTCGAAGAATAGCAGCGTGGGCAATCAACAGAAGAACGGTGTGGACCTTTGGGCAAACTACGTTCCGAATTAAGAATCCAAAAGCAAGTCTAGATTTCTACTCTAGAATGATTGGAATGTCGCTTCTGAAGAGATTGGATTTTTCTGAAATTTGCAAGCATAAAAAGTGTTGTGCTAAATAGTTGTGAGGCAGTTTATATGTGGTATGAGGAGGATCAAGAAGACGATGGTCGCGAGCAGGTGATAACTTAGATGGACGGAAAAAGATTGAGAATATGGGTGAATGAAAACGTGGATGTCCCTTGTACAATGGCGTCGGTGCAGACTAAAAGCCGACAGTAGGGTGACTTCGAGTCGAGTAAAATGAAAAGGACGGTGAAGAGGAGGTGTAGAGAAGGTCAATGGTGTTTTTTCGTTTTAGTCTTTCGTAAAGAAACGGGGACAAATAAGGGGTAAGAAGGTTTCAGAATGGTGAAAACAGCTACAAGGAGATCACGAATGTATTTTTGGAGAAGATGCAAGTAATAGCGGGTCTTGGTTTTTGTGCAAAGGTTGTTTGAGCTGTTAGACTAAATGACTGAGGGCCTAATAAATACAAAAGAAAAGAGGATGATTTAGGTGGAATGAAAAGGGCAGATAGGTGGGTACAAGTTTGTCTGGAACGGAATGTATGGTGTTGGGGAAGTGTACCACGCGGGTTTGGCATTTGCAAGTGTTCTAACTAAATGAACAGTAAGTCCATAAAGGTTGAAAATAAAATATATATAGTTTGGTTTTTAATTCAAATATACACATATATATGTACATTAATTTATACTTTTAATATCGTATCCATATATTATCAGAATCACAAACGGTTTGATTTGTTGGGATCGTACGGACAAGGACTACAAAATGGAACTGGCTTGGAGCCAATTAGAGCTCATTGTGATTTATGACAGAATTAAATGTCCAGTTTGTATCACTCGACCGTAAATCGTTATTTAACGATTTATGAACCAAGGTGAGAAATCTCACTAACTTTGTCCAGTTTTATAATTTTATAAACATTATTTAATATTGATAAAAATGATTCAATGCTATGCGTGATGGTTGTTTGGATGATTTGCTAATTTATTGGTTGAAATAATATATATAGTCATACATAAATCATTAATTGAATATTGATTCCATTTATTAAAATATTTCATATTTATATGAAATAAATGTTGATTAACATCTGTGGATGCAGGGAAACCGGTTGGAGGAATCCGACTGGATTCCTCAACAAATATTATTGTTTCTCATATATTGTATTATATGGTGTGATAAATAATCTGTGACTAATTATTGTGTGGTTGGGATGTTTGAATAATATTGACCTAAAATAATTGGTATATAAATATCGTAAATATATTTGAAATATATTGGAAAAGACATTGGGGTATTTAAAAAGGAATTTCTATTTTTAAACAGAAATGAAATTTCGATTAGTTATAAAATAATAACTTGTTTTTGCATATATAAAAACAAGTAATTTGATTTATAAACGATGTTTACAAACGAAGCAAAATGATTATTATTAAATAATTTTAAAGAAAATTCAAGAAAAGAATTTATTTAAAAAGGCAAAATGGAAATTGGTAAGAAAGAAAATGATGAAATTATTTCGATGCTCGAAATAAGAATAGAATTAAAATAAATCGATAAGGATTTATGATTATAGTTCGATGATGCCGAATGTTACAAGAATAATTTATTTTATAAATATATAAAATGAAATTCAGAATTTGACGAGATAAATAAATATTTGTATTTATTATCGAATAGGAAATCAAGATTTTAAATTATAACTTAAAGTCGGTATCCACCACCAACCGTCGTGTGCGAAGCACAGGTCTCATCCTAGTTATAACTTATAAAATGAGTTATACAACAAATAGTTAATGAGTTATATAGCGAATAGTTAATGAGTTATACAGCGAATAGTTAATGAGTTATACAGCGAATGTTAATGATTTATACAGCAAATGGTAATGGTCTATATAGCGAATGGTAATGGTTTATAAAGCGAATGGTAATGGTTTATAAAGCAAATGGTAATGGTTTATAAAGCGAATAGTTTATGGTTTATAAAGCGAATGGAGATAGATTGGAATGGATTTATAAAGCGAGAGGAAATGGATTTATAAATGAAAGTTAAAGGAATTCATAAATGTAAGTTTAATGATTTCATAAAGAAAATGCGAAGGGTTGTGAAATGGAATTTGTAATATTATTTACAGAAGTCAAGTTGAGTTATTTTAAATAAATTTTGCGGAATGATATTTAAATAGTATTGAATTGATTTGTAAGATTATAATAATATAATCGCTTTAAGAATGTTAAGGGGAATATGGTAAGGTTTTACGAAATTGGAACTTGTTGTAAGCTGGTTGAGTTGAGTAATTTTCGTGGTATCAAGCTGATGTTGGTTTCGGCCTTCGGGGTTGATGCTTAGAGTGTTGTTCTCTTACTAGTTTACAGTTATGCACTGATGAATGGGGAAGAATAGCGATGCGTGAATAAGCAAATGGAATTGTTTTTCGATGTTAATAACATATATTTTCCAAATATAGTGAATAAAAGTTGTTGATACATGGAGTTAATTACCGATGTTAAAAAGATATATTTTCTAAGTATAGAAAATAAATAGTTTAAATTAGTGGGAAACGTTTTCCAAAGAATCGTGAGAGGCTAAATGAGTTAGAGAAATATATTTGGGTAAATATATTAAAGGGAAACTGGGGAATACGACCATTGTTTGTACACATGTTTTCCTTTGATAGTTAAACCACCGACTATCAAAGTTTTTGACTATTTCCGTTGTCGATTTGGAGAGATAGGGATCAGATTTATTATCTGAAAAGCACTCCGTATGGGCGTTATCGTTTCCAATCAAATATATCGAAGACAATTGAAGACGGAGTTTAGACAAGGGTTATTCTGGCGATCCTAGGTAGAAATTGCCCAAGATGGATTTACAGAATAATTCCTTCGATTTGTCCAACCCCAGGAAAATTGAATGGACGAATGTCTGATAGAGTATATCTGGTAGATCGCGTAAGTTGATCGTTTCAAACATATTTACATTGGTGGTGGAGGAATTTGTTTCTCTTAGCTTATATCCGTGGTATTTTTGGGGAAATCAATTTGTGATTTGACGATGATGTGGCATTCAAAGTAAATAAAGATATGATTTGTATAGTGATATGTTACGACCTCAAGCCTCATCAACCGGAAAATGATGAAAATCGGGCTGGCAGCATGGCTAAGTGGGTCGCACCCAATTTGGGTATATTGTCACCATCTAGAGAATATTCATATTTGTTACTTCTTTCAATTCTGCATCTCCCGGGAATGGTTATGTTGGTGTACTAACCATAAGGTGACAATATACTCGGAACATTCAAGCGAAATGAATGGTCGGTCATGTGTGGCTGAGTTCCAAGATGTTCTTGTTGAACTCCAGTGTATCGCTTCTAGAATACACTGATCGGAAGGTGATTTCATACCTTGTCATAGTTGGAAACATATCACCCAAAAAGAGCCCGTGGTTTTTGATTTTATATTATATATGTAGAGCGTGAGATGAAAACGTTCTGCTAGATTGTTATTCACTTGATTTAGACATTATAATAATATCAGAAAAGGTATTGTTTTGGAAAATAATGTTTTGCGCTATCGTAAGGTAAAAACCATCCGTGTTTATGTGTGGATCGGTCTTACGATTATCATTCCTTTGAAAAGGATTTTGAAAAGTTAAACCGAAATGATTGGAGTTTACTCACACCAGTCACATGACTGACCCAGAGTTTATTTTGTTTTGTTTCCCTAGACTCTTGGGTACCCAAATTTGTACATGCAGTCAAGTAGTCGGGATTTTCAGATATACTTGGAGGAGCTCAGAGTAGGAGGCCTCAGAGTTAGATATACATAGAGTTTGTTTCCGCTGTGATGTTATTGGTTGTACTCTGAAAGGGTATGTACATACAGTTATAAGTTTGTATTTCAAAAGTTTTTGTTATATAATATATTTTATTCGTTCCGCTGTGAGATTCGTGTTACTCTGATTATGTTGTGTTGTGATCTTCTTCTTCTTCTATTCCAACTTTCTTTCTTTCTATTTCTCATCCTCTAATTTCTTTCTATTAATGATCTGGTGTTACTGATTCTTGGATAATCGACATTGTGTTTAGTGTCGATTTTCTGAGTCGAAAATCCTTGGGTTATTAAACTTTATATGCTAAAAGTCACTAGACTCGCCACACTTAATATCTGACCCTTTTTGTTTTTCTTTCTCTGTCTTCCTTCTCCCTCCCTAGGTTCTTAAGGTGGGAACGCTCGGTCGTGATTAGGACTTCCTCTCTCTTCTGTTTCTGCTTGGACTTGGATCTGCTTTGATGTATCGCTTCGACTACTTGTCTACTTTTTTATGGCTACTTATGGGGATTATGATTTTTCATTTCTGTATTCCGATGGTTTTTGGCGCAAGATAGATGTTTTGGTTTGATGTATTTGGTTTCAGTATTTTAGCCTGATATTGTAATTGGTTTTGAGACTACGATGTTTTTTGCTAAATAATGAAGTTTTAAATTTTCGCTGATATTTTTATATCTGTCTTGTGAGATCCTGTTTCTGTTTACCTATAACGCTTCACGGAACTTAATGCATTCGGATAAAGAGTGACATTAACGGACTTGGCGTGTCATAGGATTCTAAGTTTGTCTAAGCCAAGATTCATACAGACGAACTTAAATAAATTTGATTGGTTGAACAAGGGATCATAAAAGATAGAATATGACGAGTTTTAAGGCTCGAAATAAATCCTAACACACGACTTCAAAAGAGAGACTTGGGACAATGATCCTCATTATAATATCTTATATTGTTCCAAATTTGGCTCTGATACCAAGCTGTGGTGCCTCACTTCTATACTGTATTAACCAAGGACATTATGAAGTAACGTTGTCAACTAACACAAAGAATAAGGTTGTTAAGGAGCGACCATCAGTATAATAGCTTTGAAAGAGTGTTAAACATGCCGAATAATGTGGAATCCCATATAACTAATTCAAGTTAAAACCAACTACTTAGTGGCTATATATAAATTCAAAATCAATATAAAACAACATAACTATATAATCATAGTCATACATTAATATTCACATCACAAAGGCAGAAATAGATATGAATATAACACATGTGTATACAAAGATAGTGGTCATACTTGATCCACTATACAAATGAATAAGTACACGTACTAGCCTAAAGAGTATGTATACATAAAGAGTCTCTATCTCATATAATATAATCAAAAAATACAACACTAATGTAGTTAGCCAAATGTCAAGAAATGGTCCCTGCAAGAATTTATGTGGAAGCACCTATAACACCTCGGTCTGACCTGAGTATTATTTATAAGAAAATAAACAATAAACGGATCAGTCTAGCTATACTTATCAAAATAAACTGAGATAGAAATAGAGATGTAAGAAGATAAAGACATATATACAATAACAACAATATTCACATGTAAATGTGAAGCCCTAAGAATGTCCTCACAATATCTCAAAGAAATATCAGCGCTACAAAAGAATATCTCATTCAAAATTATATAGCTACTCACAAGAAATGATATCCCATACCAAGTCATCACAATAACACAATATCACAACTCACCAACTGAAGTTCCTCACGATCCGAAGATCGTCATACAAAATGAACCGAAGTTCCTCACGATCCGAAGACCGTCACACAAAATAAACCAAAGTTCCTCATGATCCAAAGACCATCACACAAAATGAATTGAAGTTCCTCATGATCTGAAGATCCTCAAAAATGTGAAATGAATTCCATAACCCAGAGATATCGCATAAAACTAGTCTAAAACTCAAAAAGATCATAATTGATCAAAATTGGTGTAAATTATTCCTAAGCTAGCGAATATAGGAGTTTATATACATGTTCCATAAACACCCGCTCTACTCGAATATTTCGAACAAGTTGTAGGTTTCCACTCAAAACTTGCCACAATGTTTTCAACTGAACAAGTTTGAGAATAAATCATCGAAGCAAATGCAAGCGTTTCATGCCACTTGTTTTGCTAAGCCTTTTAATTAAATTTCTCATACGAGTGAAGAAAAGATGTTATTATATGCATACTAGTAGAATGGAAAATAATTTGTAACACTACTTTGTATGATAAAATAACATTAAAAACTATTTTGGTAAAAGATATGATATCTACTAATAGTATAAAACCCTTTACAGATTGAAGTGACAAAAACACATAAATACGATTACAAGAACAATTGATCCCAGAATTCACATATTAATTACGTAAGTTTAATCTCATAAATATCGATAACAAATTCGTTCATAATGAATAAATTAGAAGTCCATGTAATCGAGCTGTTGAAATTAACGAATTAGAACAACTGAGAAAACCCCAAGAAAAACGCAAATGAGCCGAAAATCGATCGGGTAGAAGCCTTAAATAACGTAAACTGTTGACTGTGGTCTCCACTGGTCAATAACAGAAAAACAGATTTTAGATGTTTGACCTGCTACTGAACACAAAACAGAGATTCGAGTCAGACGTGTGAGCCCCATTTTCAGACTTTTGACCATCTCAAACATCTGGACCAAGGTTCCAGATGTTTGATCTGGTGCTCGAGCCAAAAATTGACCCTAGATCAGACGTCTGACTCTGTGGTTCAAATGTCTGACCTATAGCAAGTCAGAAAATAAAGGAAGGAACTCTCTGATCGAAGAGTTACAGCAACTTCGGATATCCTGTAATGACTCCAAATGTTTAGATAGGTAACATACACACTCTAATGGACCAAAAAAACATGCATAACCACCGATTCAAGGGATTGCAAAGAATTTGCTTTTAAAACACGAAAATGAGAAAATTCACGAAACCAAACCAATTCATAGATTGCATACACAACATAAAGTTGCAAAGAGCGCACACACAAGCATGATAGCTTGTATACATTAATGTGAGTTTCCAAGAACTCACAACTCAAATGTCAACAAAGATTTTAATTAGAACTCATATAAATGAATTCAAAACCCAAAAAATGGAAAGTTCACACACAAACAAACCAATTCACTAAATGCATACGCAACATAAAAGTTTTAACGTCCCGGGGAATTCAACACCCAAATTTCGGCAAATCCGTTCTTGGGAGATACAAAAGTGAAAGAAAAACAAATATGAATTTTCTCGAGATGTTGACAATATACTCGGTACACTCAAGGGAATGAGTGATCAATCATGTGTGGCTAGGTTGCAAGATGTTCTTACTGAACTCATTGTATTCCTCTCAAGAGATACACTATCAGAAGGTGATTCCATAC
This sequence comes from Allium sativum, assembly GCA_030737875.1. Classification (NCBI taxonomy): domain Eukaryota; kingdom Viridiplantae; phylum Streptophyta; class Magnoliopsida; order Asparagales; family Amaryllidaceae; genus Allium; species Allium sativum. The sequence goes on from CM060913.1 coordinate 265,655,734, forward strand.
CTTATCATAGTCAGAAATCCAATCTCCAATAAGAGCCTATGGTTTTCGATTTTATATTATATATGTAGAGCGTGAGATGCAAGCGTTTTGCTAGAAGTTATTTATTTGAGATAGACACTATAATAATATAATAATATTTTGATATCAAGAATTGTTTTGGGTTATCATAAGGTAAAAACCGTTTGTGCTTATGTATGCACTGGTCTTACGATTATCTTTTTCTTTCAAAAGGAGTTCAAAAACTAAAATCAAGTTGGATGTTATTTATAACTTAATGAGTTTTCTCATGCTAGTTCACCAGACTGATCCTGGTGTTTGCAATGCTCGGGTCAGATTGAGTTTTATAGGTTCAGGTTATCGGATTTTGTGAAGTCCGAAGATGAGCTAGAGAAGTCCAGACGCATGATTTATATTATGCATTCCGTTGTGTGTTGTATATGAGGACATGTTGTTATAACTGTCCAGGTTTATTGATGTACTCTGATGATTGTAAGTATTATTTCAAGCTTTCAATAATGTTGTTTATGTTATATTTATAACACTACGATGTGAGACTCTGTGTTGTGACGGTTCTTCTTCTTACTCTTCTATTCTAATATATTTTTCTTTCTAATATCACCCTCTAATTTCTTTCCATTAACTATCTGGTGTTTTCAATACTTGGGTTTTGGCAAATAATACGGGTTTTATGTATAATTGTCGAAATTTGGGTATCGAATTCCCTAGGTCGCTACGAAAGTGCAAAAGATACACATTCCCGGCATACTAGCTTGATTACGTAGATGTGAGTTCCCAAGAACTACCTTTGATTATTAGAAGCAAGGAGATGAACAAAACCTAGCTAGACCAACCTCTCTTCAAATAATACTCTAGAATCTTCAATCTAAACACATATACACAAGAATCCTATGAGTTAGGTATTAGAAAAATCTCAGAAATTAGAGAGAAAATAAGTTGAAGAATATGAAGATTGAGCTTACTCTCTTCTCTTTGAATTTGCACTTGATTCCTACACGAACTGGAATTCCTAATATCAAACTAAGGCTTAGGAAATTTTAATTTCACATTCCCCACCTCCATTTTCTATTTTTGTTATGTGTTAGGAATAAATAAGGAGAAAAGGGAGTAGTTAAGTGGATAATAAGGAAGTGGGCTGATGGGTTATATTTGCAAACCCAAGCCCCACCCAAAACATCTAATATTTCGCCAACTCCAAACATATCAATGTTAATACTTTTTAATATCGTTAACGGAATTTTGAACTTAATGGAAGGTATCTCGAGTCCAAATTCATCCATTTACAAAAAGTCGTAAATTTCGAGGTTTAAACCGAATGCACGTTACGATATTTAAATAAATCTCTGAATTAAATAAACGTAAATTATGTGGATTGTTACAATTACAAACACAAAATATTACAATATCTCACATTGGAATAGAATAATATAATAGTAGTTCGTGAAACTACAAATTAAAGTAAATACAGCAGAAGTCTGAATACATAGGATTTTATTACTTACACATATCAACCGAAATAAAGAAACAACTGATATATGGAAATAGATAGAGTCTTCAGCACCGAAAGGTGAATCTCAAATACTGTGATACGTAGGCTCACCCGAGCATAAAGTAAAACAAGACACTCAAGTCACCGTTAACATTTTTATGTAAGTAAATCAACTCAGATGAAATATATACAAGTGAAAGGTACAATTAACTCAAAGGATGTTTGAGATCATCATCCTTTAAAGATTTGTTAAACTATTTACATATAATACAATAAGTTATCCTAATAATGTCTGTCAGTAAAGTGTAGTATTAAAAATAATGTTAAGGCATTATATTTTTTCCCTTAACAAATTTAATAAGCATTGTAGTAACGTTGTCATAAATTCACCACTTTGGTGTTATCTAAAGGCACTCCACGATGTACAATACCAAATCGAAGTCGAAGTGGGGTTAATCAGGATAATATGACAAGGCACATGAGACAATTCTCACAATAGGATTCTACCAGACTGCGGAACCGGTCGGGTGGTAACACATAACCGTACCACCCGCCTCGAACCTGTGCAGTTAAAGCGCTTAGCAGTTCTATAGCGGCAGAGGTGTGAAAAGCTGTAGCGGCTATAAAGCGGGGAAATAGCAGGGATATAGCGGACGTGCAAAAATGTTAATTATATGTAAAACTATATAATTAAAATTAATTAATTACCATTCTCGCATCGTTTGTGTAGAAGAAATGAATATTAATTAATATTATATAACAAAATCAAAGAATATCATGGTTATGCACACTAGATTCGAGGATTATTATATATTTCTATCTTATATAAGGCATTTATGACTTAAAATTACCTCTTTATATTAATTTTTTTGATTTATTTTAGAAGTGAATTGGTCAAATCATCTTTCTATATTAATATTGCTTAAGCGGGTGTTAAATAACGTAAATTTAGCAGACGCAGTGGAAAATAGCGGGGCTTTAAGCGGAGCTACTGCTCATCAGCGCTAAATTGAAATAGCGTAGCGGCTAGAGAGCCCTATGGGCTATAGTGGGGATTTGTAATAACCCGGAAAATATGGGCCAGTTGAAAATTTTATTTTGGCAATTTTAGCGAATTTTGATTATTTAAAATGAATTATTTTAAATAATATCGACAAGAAATTTGTTTTGAATATAATTCGAACGTATATATTATATGCGTTGTCGTTAGAATATAAATAATTATATATAATTATAAAAGGAATTGAAAATGGCGCGGTAGTTCGATAATTCGATTTCAAACTTCAATTGAATGTACCGGGTGTAAAACAATCCGGATTTTAGTGAAACCAAAAACATTAGGATCTAATTGTGAATATCTTCCCAACGAATTCGAAGAATCGAGATTTCATAGCGGGAATCAAAAGATATGTCCAGTTGAAAATTCTGAATAGTCGCTATAGAATTCAGGCCCTTAAAAATGGGAATTTTGCAAACGACCTCGGATTTCGACGAAACCACTTTTGTTGGGTCCGTGATGTAAAATTATTGCTAGATTTCAAATTTCATAATTTTCTGAATCAATATGTGAGCGCGGCAAAGGAAAACGCGTTTGACCAGTTTCAGTTGATTTTAATCGACTGGAAAATGGTCATTTTTCCAACGGTCTCAGAATTCGGCGAAACTAGTTTTGTTAGGACCGTATCATCAATACGAAGCTAGAAATAATTTTTTAGTAATTTTCGGGATTCGTATGTGGCCCCGGTAAATTGAAATGCGCGTTCAAATTGAATATATATTTATTTATATTTTGATTTCAGCGAAAACTGGTCGAAACGGCCGAACTGGCTCACGATACATATCCCATTGTATTCGGAATGAGGGTAATTAGCTAAGGACGACAGTCGTTGGATCTCGTTTGGAGTTCGGACGAAATTTAACCTTTTGAAAATAAATGGAGAAAATAAAATTAAATAAATATATAAAATCCTTTTTCCACTTAAGCCCCTCTCTTACACAGTCAAACCCTACCCCCTTTAACTCGTGGTCAACCCCACTTTGAAGCCGTCTTCCCCAAATTGAACGGCGTAGGGCCTCTCCAAATTCGAACCCTTTGATCTCCTCCACGACTCAACTTCTGGTGACAGGGTCAACGACAAAATTGTTCGGCCTTGGGAGAACTATCCGTAGCTACCGGCGCCCAAACTCCGGTGTCACCCTTCGTCGGAGGCGAGCTTGTATGGGCGACGTGCATTATTGGACATTTTGGGTTCGATGGTGGGTGATGGGAGCTCAAATCGGTCGGGATTGGAGCAGCAGGGCGAGGCGCAGAGGGTGGGGGTTCTTGATAGGCGGCCGGTGGCTTGTGGCGTCGCTGGCAAGGGAAGAAAGTGGCGAACATCAGCTTTCCGCGGTTCCAGTATTGCGGAGGAAGGCAGAACGATTCAGTGAGTTTTTCCCCCTCTTTTCTTTTTTTTAGCATTGAATTGTTTTTTTTTAGATTTTAAACTGCAAATAAAAATAGTTTGGTTTTTGAAAATGAAATTAGCTTTGTTTTTAAAAGGAATTTTGCATTTGTTTTAGAATAAAAATGTGATTTTTATATATTGAACATCGAAGTAAAAATGTGATTTTTAAATTGAAAGTGAATAAATAAAAATGTGATTTTTATTTTAAAGACATTAAAATATAAAAATGTGTGATTTTTATATGTGTAGTGGCTACGGGCAACGAAGATGGCGAAGATGCGATAACGACGAAGATTTAGATTTAATGAAGTGTCGTGAAGTTGGATAGCTTTCGGTGAGAATTTCTCACTCTTCAATTTCTTTTCTAGTTATATATATATATATATATATATATACTAGGATGCAGACGGTGCTTAGTAGCACCCGACACAATCGTCCACAGACCATGGACTTGTTTGTTTGATTGCAAAAAAAAAAAGTTAGATTATTTGGTTGGAACTGAATTGTTTGGTGAAATGAAATTGATTTGAATGATGTGTGAATGGCATAGGCCTTCACTAGACAGGGGATAAGGCTAGGCCTTGTCCCGTTTCTAGTATCGTGTCGTTATGCCGCCGAAATTTTCTAAAAATAAGTTAGAAAAATAAAGATAACATTTTATTTAATAAATGAACCGAATAGAATATTCATAGGTTGAATAAAATAGTTTGATCGTTAAAAATATAAATTTTAACGTGAATGTGAATAAATAAATAGTCATTTACAAACCGGACGGTTTGTTTATGTACACCTATTTGAAGGACATTGATTGGGACGATAAATTTTACACATCGCCCAACTGCACAAATAAAATCTGTGTTTGATTGTTTGAAACCCCACACGGGTGTTGGGATGAAATATGAAGTTCACTCATCCTGATTGATTAAATATGTCGATCGATTGATTGACAGGCTGTTATAAGCGTTAGATATCTATATTTGATGCTTATACAGTGTAGTGCACTTTGGTTGATGGTTGATTATTTTCAATGCTATTATATGTGTGTAAAGTATGAAAATCCATATAATTAACATTATATGGTGATTGATTGGGCCTCATTCCAATTTAGAAAATAAAGAACAATATAAAATAAAGGTTCATGTGTTGACAGTACTCATCCGTTTAGATTAGTCATGTGTTGAACGAAATATTTTGATAATAACAACTATTTTGAAAAAGAAATATTTGAAATAGAATATTTGAAAGTAGGAATATATGAAGCCGTATTGATTAGATTGACGCCATTTTGACGTGAACGATATTTATATCGATTTTATTCATTTTATAATGAATATCGAAAGTGATTTCAAAATCTGATATTTTGAAAAGAAATTGAAATTGAATATAAATGAATTCAAATTGAAATTGAATAGAAATGAATTCAAATTGAAATTGAATAGAAATGAATTCAAATTGAAATTGAATATAAATGAATTCGAATTGAAATTGAATAAAAATGAATTCAAATTGAAATTGAATATAAATGAATTCGAATTGAAATTGAATATAAATGAATTCAAATTGAAATGGAATAGAAATGAATTCGAATTGAAATTGAATATAAATGAATTCGAATTGAAATGGAATAGAAATGAATTCGAATTGAAATTGAATTGAATTGAAAACGAACTGAAATTGAATTAGAAATCAATTTGAATTGAAATCAAATTGAAATGAATTTAAATTGGAATATTCAATTTTGATTTGAAATTGAATATGAAGTTAAAACCGTTTTGAAAATAAATTTAAAACGATTTATAAAGCACGTTTTGAATTGAAATCGACGAAGTATATATATTATATATTATATATATAATATAATGGCCTGAATAGAATGCGCCGCGCCGCGGCAGTTCGCGAATTTCGACCATTGACTTCGAACGGATATTACGGGAGATCCGACCGTCGGATTCTCCAAAAACCGGAACCGTTGGGTTCGTATTGAAAAGAGATTTCTAACGAATATTAGAAATTTGAAATCTAACGGTTGGATTTGGAATTATGTCCAAATCAAATTTGGAAAAGGTCGCTGTAAGTGCAGTTCGATGGCCGTTGATGGAAATCGACTGTACGAGCCTTGATAAAATTATTAAAAATAGTAATAATTTGTGTAAAATCATAAGAAATGATTTGAGAAGAATTGGGATGAAAAACTCCATATTTGAAAAGATAAAAATAGATTTTTATCGAAATGAACTAGTTTTGAACTAGAATTATAATTCTATTTATTTTTAAATAAATAAATTGAATTTGAAATGGTTTTGAAAATAACCAGAATTTCCAATGATTGCATTGGAATGGATTTGAATCGAAATTGTCTTCGGAATATTTCGATGTTGGATTTTGTGATGATACAGATATTGTTATGGGAATTTTAAAGATATATTTATATTGTTATTTCCAATACGATATTTGTTCGTCGTAGAATTTGATATTGAATATAAGCCGGTATATTTTCTATTCAGAGCCTTGTATTTAATATCAAATGTGATTTGGGTTTGTCGTGAATGGTGTCTTCATTAACACTGTTCTTGAACCCAGTGGAGGAAAGATTAAATCTTTTTATTTAGATTTAATGAAGTGTACCAATTAAATAATATTTAATTGGAATTGAATTGATATTGATTTTTGGGTTTATCGTGAACCGTGTTTTAAATGACACTGATTCTTTAACCCAGTCACAGATTAAAACTAAGTGGAGTTTTAATGAATCTTTAATTAGATTGAAATGATCGAGAATGGAGTATCTCCAGTTTTGCTCCAGGCGTTAGTTAAATTTTTAATTAGATTTGAACGTGAAATGGTAATTGAATTTACCGATAACACCGTGGTGTTAGATATGAAGTATTACCAGTTTTACTTCATGGGATGAATAAGTTGGGATTGGGAAATTAAAACAAATGATTACTTCGGTAAGGTTCGTTAATCCCGACTAGTTGAATTGATATTCAAAAGTAGATTAAAGAATAAATTAAAGAATTTATCTTTAATAAAATTAATGGGAACCTTTCCCTATGAATGTGAAATTTAGAAACTAACTGTCGGTTAGCTAAGTAGAATGGTTTTCTGGATATTGATCTGATGTTGGTTTCGGCCTTCGAGGTTAATATTTGGGGAATTACTCTCTTGATTAATTTACAGTTAGTGACTGATGAATTGGAATGAGGCGTATGTTGTGTTTGTGTAACACTTATTTAAAATACACGCGAGTTATTCGGAAAGACCGGGTTTATCCCATTCTGAATAACTGATACGACGATAAGTCGAAGATGAAGACGATGGTCGAAGACCGGAGGTCTTTACATCGTTTGGGTGATTACTGATGATTTTGATTGGGCAGTACACCCAAGAAGACGGAAACAGTTGGTGATCGTCCAAACGTACTTGGAGATCGATGGATATGCGGGGTACTAGGTGCCTCCGGTTTCGTACAGACCCAGAACGGACTTGTAAATGGACTATGTGTCTGACATTGGATTTTAGTCCGTGCGATTGATCTCTATTAAATATATATCTGTTTGGCGGCGGAGAATTTATTCTCTTGCTTAACGCCCTTCTCTGAGACGTACGAGCTCAGGGGTTATATATTGATGGATATCAAACGCATGGAGTGAATTGCCTGTGTGGCATGCCTAAGTGGCAATTGATCGAGGCTTCTGTTGAAAAGCAAAGTCTTGTGGTGATGATCAAAGCACAGCCTGTGTGGCACAGCTTTGTGTAACGTGAATTCGCGAGCCTCGCACCCCGGTTGTGAACCAAAAACGGGAGAAGGAGCTCAGGGAGGGCATGCGTTTCTTTCTAGCTAGGGTGGTGTCAGTGACCTACCAGCCCTGACATTTATATACTTTTCACCTGTGTGGTTGTTGTTGTTGCGAGGCGCCTCGGTTATATCGGTTTCGGCCGATGCATTCTGGTCGGCAGACGGACCAGGCTTACGCCCCAAAGGGCGGGGAAACGCAGTGTTCAGGATTTAAGTTTAATCCACATCGGTGGACCGGCCCTGTCGCTCCAAGGCTTGACTGAGTACTTGCCTAGACATGGGCTAGATTGTCTAAAATCGGTAGAGGACGATCCCTTGCCTCGGTTCACAGATGGAAATCCAACTTCCAAATACGTGACATTTGCGGTTTTATTTGTAGAGCCTAGTATGACGACATAGTGGGATGAGGCGCTCATGCCGTCTATGATTGATACTTATGATTTGAAGTTGTTTTATACACTACGCACTTATGATAGTATCAAATGATTTGTTTTTCAACGTATCAAGCATTCTTAGCTATTATAAGGTAAAAACCCTGTCCTCCGGCTTGCGTTGCATTGTGTGATGGGACCTGGGTCTTATAATAGCTTCATTTTTCTTTATTTAGCATTGCACTATTCGTTTTATGCACTGGTATTCTTGGGAGGAAACCCGTTCCGTGTTATACGGCGTGGTCCCTTGATTTACCTAACTTTAAAATAAAGAATCAATAACTGTTTTAGTTCTCACACCAGTCACATGACTGACCTGGGGTTTATTGTTTTAACCTAAACTCTGGGTGCCCTTATTTTCGACACGGGCAGCTAGTAGTTTTGGTTTTGCAGATTTATATTCACAGGATCCTGGTTTACAGCTGGAATGATATCCGGAAAGCTTTGTATCCGTATATCTCTTCTAGTTGTGTATTGTATTATTTTCCGCTGCGATGTATTTAAATGTAATTTGAATCTCTGATATTTCTGTGTAATATTTATTCATTTATACTCTATATATTCTTGTAATCTGATGCATTGTTGTAATATACAATGAAATGTTCTTTTGTTTGTGTTCTGTTTTGTCTTGTTCTCAAAACAATCGGGCGTTTCGAACGGCCTGGATCGGTTTAGCGACTGGTTCGGACCGAGCGAAATTCCCGATCATCACACGTGGTATCAGAGCGAGGTTTACAGAGCTCGAGAACAAGGCACATTAGAACCATACGAAAGAATTCATCAGATATTGGATTAGTAATATCTAATGAGAATGACTCGTTAGAGATAGGATCAGTAGTATCCTAGGACGAGTGTGAAGAGTATATTTTAAAAAAAAAATTGAAACGAATTTTGTTTTGAAAATTTAAATCAATTATTCGTATTTGATTATTTAATTCATATTGATTAGGACAGTCCAATATATAAAGATTTTGCGTATGCGCCTGGCTAGCGTCTATTCGAAGTTTTAATATACTGGATAGATACAGAATCACACTCTAGTCGCCCGGAGATGATTCTGATGATAGTTCGAACATCATCAGAATTGGTATTCGTGTTTCGAAGGTGTGATATCTATATATTTCCTATTGACTGGTGTGAGAACCAAAATTAGATAGGGCTTATTGTTGTGATTTGGCATCAAAAATCTGATTTTTGAGTATATATCAAAGTTATGAATTTCAAAATCTAATCAACTAATTGATTGATGGTTGTGTTGTTGATTATTGGTTGAATTATTAAAATTTGTATTATATAGCCAATTTGATCAAATATTGAATTGTATTGAAATTTGGTCGCATTTTCTTGCATATACATGTGCTTACATTGAACAGGTCATAGCAAGGAGGCTAGAGCAGAGAATAAAATTTGTTTGCCCGACAAATAGGTACCCGTTTACTACATAATTTACTGTTTTGTTTGGGTGATGATGATTTTATGAGCCTATTGGCTAGCCGCTTGGCTTTTTCTTTTTCTTTTTGAGATCTGAAGGACCGGGGAAGCTATTTGAGATTTCCCGATGCTCCCATTGCAGGGGAGGTTATGGCGAAATTTTAGGGTGTTAGCCAAATTTTTGAAATTTTTGAAAATTCTCAGAAACTGAAAAGTTGGAGAATGGAAGCCAGACCGAACGTAGAGTTGATTAATCAAACCACTTTCGACTTTGTTCCTTTTCGGGGACGAAAAGTTTTAAGTGGGGGAGATTGTAATAACCCGGAAAATCTGGGCCAGTTTAAAATTTTTATTTTGGCAATTTTAGCGAATTTTGATTATTTAAAATGAATTATTTTAAATAATATCGACGAGAAATTTGTTTTGAATATAATTCGAACGTATATATTATATGCGTCGTCGTTAGAATATAAATAATTATATATAATTATAAAAGGAATTGAAAATGGCGCGGTAGTTCGATAATTCGATTTCAAACTTCAATTGAATGTACCGGGTGTAAAACAATCCGGATTTTAGTGAAAACAAAAACATTAGGATCTAATTGTGAATATCTTCCCAACGAATTCGAAGAATCGAGATTTCATAGCAGGAATCAAAAGATATGTCTAGTTGAAAATTCTGAATAGTCGTTATAGAATTCAGGCCCTTAAAAATGGGAATTTTGCAAACGACCTCGGATTTCGACGAAACCACTTTTGTTGGGTCCGTGATGTAAAATTATTGCTAGATTTAAAATTTCATAATTTTCTGAATCAATATGTGAGCATGGCAAAGGAAAACGCGTTTGACCAGTTTCAGTTGATTTTAATCGACTGGAAAATGGTCATTTTTCCAACGGTCTCAGAATTCGGCGAAACTAGTTTTGTTAGGACCGTATCATCAATATGAAGCTAGAAATAATTTTTCTGTAATTTTCGGGATTCGTATGTGGCCCCGGTAAATTGAAATGCGCGTTCAAATTGAATATATATTTATTTATATTTTGATTTCAGCGAAAACTGATCGAAACGGCCGAACTGGCACACGATACATATCCCATTGTATTCGTAATGAGGGTAATTAGCTAGGGACGATAGTCGTTGGGTCTCGTTTGGAGTTCGGACGAAATTTAACCTTTTGAAAATAAATGGAGAAAATAAAATTAAATAAATATATAAAATCCTTTTTCCACTTAAGCCCCTCTCTTACACAGTCAAACCCTACCCCCTTTAACTCGTGGTCAACCCCACATTGAAGTCGTCTTCCCCAAATCGAACGGCGCAGGGCCTCTCCAAATTCGAACCCTTTGATCTCCTCCACGACTCAACTTCTGGTGACAGGGTCAACGACAAAATTGTTCGGCCTTGGGAGAACTATCCGTAGCTACCGGCGCCCAAACTCCGGTGTCACCCTTCGTCGGAGGCGAGCTTGTATGGGCGGCGTGCATTATTGGACATTTTGGGTTCGATGGTGGGTGATGGGAGCTCAGATCGGTCGGGATTGGAGCAGCAGGGCGAGGCGCAGAGGGTGGGGGTTCTTGATAGGCGGCCGGTGGCTTGTGGCGTCGCCGGCAAGGGAAGAAAGTGGCGAACATCAGCTTTCCGCGGTTCCAGTATTGCGGAGGAAGGCAGAACGATTCAGTGAGTTTTTTCCCCTCTTTTCTTTTTTTTAGCATTGAATTGTTTTTTTTAGATTTTAAACTGCAAATAAAAATAGTTTGGTTTTTGAAAATGAAATTAGCTTTGTTTTTAAAAGGAATTTTGCATTTGTTTTAGAATAAAAATGTGATTTTTATATATTGAACATCGAAGTAAAAATGTGATTTTTAAATTGAAAGTGAATAAATAAAAATGTGATTTTTATTTTAAAGACATCAAAATATAAAAATGTGTGATTTTTATATGTGTAGTGGCTACGGGCAACGAAGATGGCGAAGATGCGATAACGACGAAGATTTAGATTTAATGAAGTGTCGTGAAGTTGGATAGCTTTCGGTGAGAATTTCTCACTCTTCAATTTCTTTTCTAGTTATATATATATATATATATATATATATATATATATATACTAGGATACAGACGGTGCTTAGTAGCACCCGACATAATCGTCCACAGACCATGGACTTGTTTGTTTGATTGCAAAAAAAATAGTTAGATTATTTGGTTGGAACTGAATTGTTTGGTGAAATGAAATTGATTTGAATGATGTGTGAATGGCGTGGGCCTTCACTAGACCGGGGATAAGGCTAGGCCTTGTCCCGTTTCTAGTATCGTGCCGTTATGCCGCCGAAATTTTCTAAAAATAAGTTAGAAAAATAAAGATAACATTTTATTTAATAAATGAACCAAATAGAATATTCATAGGTTGAATAAAATAGTTTGATCGTTAAAAATATAAATTTTAACGTGAATGTGAATAAATAAATATTCATTTACAAACCGGACGGTTTGTTTATGTACACCTATTTGAAGGACATTGATTGGGACGATAAATTTTACACATCGCCCAACTGCACAAATAAAATCTGTGTTTGATTGTTTGAAACCCCACACGGGTGTTGGGATGAAATATGAAGTTCACTCATCCTGATTGATTAAATATGTCGATCGATTGATTGACAGGCTGTTATAAGCGTTAGATATCTATATTTGATGCTTATACAGTGTAGTGCACTTTGGTTGATGGTTGACTATTTTCAATGCTATTATATGTGTGTAATGTATGAAAATCCATATAATTAACATTATATGGTGATTGATTGGGCCTCATTCCAATTTAGAAAATAAAGAACAATATAAAATAAAGGTTCATGTGTTGACAGTACTCATCCGTTGAGATTAGTCATGTGTTGAACGAAATATTTTGATAATAACAACTATTTTGAAAAAGAAATATTTGAAATAGAATATTTGAAAATAGGAATATATGAAGCCGTATTGATTAGATTGACGCCATTTTGACGTGAACGATATTTATATCGATTTTATTCATTTTATAATGAATATCGAAAGTGAATTCAAAATCTGATATTTTGAAAAGAAACTGAAATTGAATATAAATGAATTCAAATTGAAATTGAATAGAAATGAATTCAAATTGAAATTGAATAGAAATGAATTCAAATTGAAATTGAATATAAATGAATTCGAATTGAAATTGAATAGAAATGAATTCAAATTGAAATTGAATATAAATGAATTCGAATTGAAATTGAATATAAATGAATTCAAATTGAAATGGAATAGAAATGAATTCAAATTGAAATTGAATATAAATGAATTCGAATTGAAATGGAATAGAAATGAATTCGAATTGAAATTGAATTGAAAACGAACTGAAATTGAATTAGAAATCAATTTGAATTGAAATCAATTTGAAATGAATTTAAAATGAATTTAAATTGGAATATTCAATTTTGATTTGAAATTGAATATGAAGTTAAAACCATTTTGAAAATAAATTTAAAACGATTTATAAAGCACGTTTTGAATTGAAATCGACGAAGTATATATATTATATATTATATATATATTATAATGGCCTGAATAGAATGCGCCGCGCCGCGGCAGTTCGCGAATTTCGACCATTGACTTCGAACGGATATTACGGGAGATCCGACCGTCGGATTCTCCAAAAACCGGAACCGTTGGGTTCGTATCGAAAAGAGATTTCTAACGAATATTAGAAATTTGAAATCTAACGGTTGGATTTGGAATTATGTCCAAATCAAATTTGGAAAAGGTCGCTGTAAGTGCAGTTCGATGGCCGTTGATGGAAATCGACTGTACGGGCCTTGATAAAATTATTAAAAATAGTAATAATTTGTGTAAAATCATAAGAAATGATTTGAGAAGAATTGGGATGAAAAACTCCATATTTGAAAAGATAAAAATAGATTTTTATCGAAATGAACTAGTTTTGAACTAGAATTATAATTCTATTTATTTTCAAATAAATAAATTGAATTTGAAATGGTTTTGAAAATAACCAGAATTTCCAATGATTGCATTGGAATGGATTTGAATCGAAATTGTCTTCGGAATATGTCGATGTTGGATTTCGTGATAATACAGATATTGTTATGGGAATTTGAAAGATATATTTATATTGTTATTTCCAATACGATATTTGTTCGTCGTAGAATTTGATATTGAATATAAGCCGGTATATTTTCTATTCAGAGCCTAGAATTTAATATCAAATGTGATTTGGGTTTGTCGTGAATGGTGTCTTCATTAACACTGTTCTTGAACCCAGTGGAGAAAAGATTAAATCTTTTTATTTAGATTTAATGAAGTGTACCAATTAAATAATATTTAATTGGAATTGAATTGATATTGATTTTTGGGTTTATCGTGAACCATGTTTTAAATGACACTGATTCTTTAACCCAGTCACAGATTAAAACTAAGTGGAGTTTTAATGAATCTTTAATTAGATTGAAATGATCGAGAATGGAGTATCTCCAGTTTTGCTCCAGGCGTTAGTTAAATCTTTAATTAGATTTGAACGTGAAATGGTAATTGAATTTACCGATAACACCGTGGTGTTAGATATGAAGTATTACCAGTTTTACTTCATGGGATGAATAGGATGGGATTGGGAAATTAAAACAAATGATTACTTCGGTAAGGTTCGTTAATCCCGACTAGTTGAATTGATATTCAAAAGTAGATTAAAGAATAAATTAAAGAATTTATCTTTAATAAAATTAATGGGAACCTTTCCCTATGAATGTGAAATTTAGAAACTAACTGTCGGTTAGCTAAGTAGAATGGTTTTCTGGATATTGATCTGATGTTGGTTTCGGCCTTCGGGGTTAATATTTGGGGAATTACTCTCTTGATTAATTTACAGTTAGTGACTGATGAATTGGAATGAGGCGTATGTTGTGTTTGTGTAACACTTATTTAAAATACACGCGAGTTATTCGGAAAGACCGGGTTTATCCCATTCTGAATAACTGATACGACGATAAGTCGAAGATGAAGACGATGGTCGAAGACCGGAGGTCTTTACATCGTTTGGATGATTACTGATGATCTTGATTGGGCAGTACACCCAAGAAGACGGAAACAGTTGGTGATCGTCCAAACGTACTTGGAGATCGATGGATATGCGGGGTACTAGGTGCCTCCGGTTTCGTACAGACCCAGAACGGACTTGTAAATGGACTATGTGTCTGACATTGGATTTTAGTCCGTGCGATTGATCTCTATTAAATATATATCTGTTTGGCGGCGGAGAATTTATTCTCTTGCTTAACGCCCTTCTCTGAGACGTACGAGCTCAGGGGTTATATATTGATGGATATCAAACGCATGGAGTGAATTGCCTGTGTGGCATGCCTAAGTGGCAATTGATCGAGGCTTCTGTTGAAAAGCAAAGTCTTGTGGTGATGATCAAAGCACAGCCTGTGTGGCACAGCTTTGTGTAACGTGAATTCGCGAGCCTCGCACCCCAGTTGTGAACCAAAAACGGGAGAAGGAGCTCAGGGAGGGCATGCGTTTCTTTCTAGCTAGGGTGGTGTCAGTGACCTACCAGCCCTGACATTTATATACTTTTCACCTGTGTGGTTGTTGCTGTTGCGAGGCGCCTCGGTTATATCGGTTTCGGCCGATGCATTCTGGTCGGCAGACGGACCAGGCTTACGCCCCAAAGGGCGGGGAAATGCAGTGTTCAGGATTTAAGTTTAATCCACATCGGTGGACCGGCCCTGTCGCTCCAAGGCTTGACTGAGTACTTGCCTAGACATGGGCTAGATTGTCTAAAATCGGTAGAGGACGATCCCTTGCCTCGGTTCACAGATGGAAATCCAACTTCCAAATACGTGACATTTGCGGTTTTATTTGTAGAGCCTAGTATGGCGACATAGTGGGATGGGGGCGCTCATGCCATCTATGATTGATACTTATGATTTGAAGTTGTTTTATACACTATGCACTTAGAATAGTATCAATGATTTGTTTTTCAACGTATCAAGCATTCTTAGCTATTATAAGGTAAAAACCCTATCCTCCGGCTTGCGTTGCATTGTGTGATGGGACCTGGGTCTTATAATAGCTTCATTTTTCTTTATTTAGCATTGCGCTGTTCGTTTTATGCACTGGTATTCTTGGGAGGAAACCCGTTCCGTGTTATACGGCGTGGTCCCTTGATTTACCTAACTTTAAAATAAAGAATCAATAACTGTTTTAGTTCTCACACCAGTCACATGACTGACCTGGGGTTTATTGTTTTAACCTAAACTCTGGGTGCCCTTATTTTCGACACGGGCAGCTAGTAGTTTTGATTTTGCAGATTTATATTCACAGGATCCTGGTTTACAGCTGGAATGATATCCGGAAAGCTTTGTATCCGTATATCTCTTCTAGTTGTGTATTGTATTATTTTCCGCTGCGATGTATTTAAATGTAATTTGAATCTCTGATATTTCTGTGTAATATTTATTCATTTATACTTTGTATATTCTTGTAATCTGATGCATTGTTGTAATATACAATGAAATGTTCTTTTGTTTGTGTTCTGTTTTGTCTTGTTCTCAAAACAATCGGGCGTTTCGAACGGCCTGGATCGGTTTAGCGACTAGTTCGGACCGAGCGAATTTCCCGATCGTCACAGGTTTTTGCAGGGCTTTAACTGCGTAGCCTCGAACAACACTCCTATATATCAAGGGATGCATATCTAATCAAATCAACCGGGGAACTGAGACAATAAGCGAAGAAGTACGCGCGATCAAAGGAGCGACCTCACTTGGCTCGGTTATGACTCATGTTTTAGTCATTTTAATTATGGCCTGAAGGTCATAGCTATCCATCATCATTCTCTTTCTTCATTCGAGTAGCGTTCGCCAAACCATCCTACTTTGTTATGAATTCTTCCACCACGTACACAACTGTTAAAGTGGTTTCTCTCTTTAAGAACTAAAAACTTATTTCATACCATTGTCGTTTATATTAAATCATCATATTAAATATCGTAAATTAATTAACCTTAAATATTTATTTTATTTATCATTTCTCAAATCATTTCAGTTTTGGATTCAATTTCAAATTAAAAATCTCATATCATAAAACGGTTCAATATTATTACTCGAATTTCGATTTTAGATTTCTATATCACAAATATCATTACAACTGAAATTTTTATGTTTAAACGGGGACATAAATTTCTCGGATTGGAAATAGACTTTTAATTAAAAAAATTAAATTTAATATAAATTTGAAATAGTTATAAAATAAATATAATAGTTAGTTTAATTAAAATAGTTATAAAAATATAGAATTTTTTAATTTATAAAAATAGTTTTATTTAGAATGGTAATAAAATATATAATATTTAAAAAATAGCAAAGAGTTTAGCATAAAATAATAGTAATTTAAAATAATTTAGATATAATACAATCTGAACCAAACATATGCATTTCCTAAATTCAACTTAACATTAATTCAGATTTCAAATATCAATACAAGTAAACTTAAGCTTAAAATGATATAAATTCCTAATTTAAAACAGATTCTTTAAATTAATTCATAATTTGAATTCAAATTCTAAATTACTTACTTCAATTTGGTTTTGAAACTTAAATTTCTAATTTATTTTTATTTCATTACAACATTCGAAGTTTAATTATTATGTCTTATCATTTAATCAAATTTCTTCGAATTTCGAATATTATTCTTTAAATCAATTTAAACAACCTCAACTCAATAGAAATCTTATATCAATTAAACCTTTAACTTAAATCAAATTCTTTCATTCAACTAACTTCAACAAATTAAATTTTAAAATTAACTCTTTTCATAAAATTAAATTTATAGAAGTTATTATATTATATTATATTATATTAATTAAATTTTTTAAAATTAATTAAATATTTTGCATTAAACTTTAAATTAAATTATTATATTAAATTAAATTTTATATTGTATTACATTAGTTTAAATTAAATCCTTTAAAATAAATAAGTCTTAAAATCTTAATTAAATTCATAAATTAATTTTACATTAAACTTAACATTAGTGGAAAGGGTGGTGATGATGGGTTCAACCATGGGTGCTATGGAGAAAAAAAGTGGTCGGGTGGGAAGTATTGACTCGAGTGATGGAGTTTTGGGTGCCTTTGTGGTGTTTTAGGTGGAATGGTCAGCTGTAAGAGAAGCGGGTAGAGCTTTAGGTGCCCGGTGGTGGTCAGGCGATAACAGTGGTGGATTTTTGAGAAGAGGATGTTAAGTTTGGGTGTTGCGGGTTTAGGGTTTGTTGTTGAGTTATACGGGTTGTGGGTTTGGGGAAGGAGATCAGAGAGAGAAGTTAGAGACTGGCTGAGGTGGTGGGTTGCTGGAGATGGTGATGGTCTAGGTGGACTGCCGATGGTGCATGGGTAGGGTGAAGGAGAGAGGTGTAGTCACGATGGAAGAGGAAATTGTTTCAGGAAGAAAAAAAAAGGAGGAGGGGAAAAAAACGTGAGTAGAGGAGAAAATGAAGGGAGAGAGAATGTATGTACTGGAGTCTTCTGAAATTTACTGTTAATACCCTAGGTACCCTAGGTATTGATTTGATGACAACAACCATATAAACGTTACTACTAACATATCTTTGAGTTTTGCAGTTACATTAGATAAATTATGAAGATATTTATACAAGAATACAAAAGAATAATTACAGAAGAAGGATAATCAGAACAATTAAAGACCAAAGCCTATTAGAGAAGAATGCTGAAGAACAAAAGGTGTTTGAAGTGATGAGGATTTGGTGGAACCTTAGAATATCTTGTTAAAGATCTCATGGCAATTATACTTGAAGATAATTAACCATTGACCTCAATCGAATCACCAAAATCCACAAGTATAAGGAAATCTAAAGTGCTTAATATTTGCGACAATTATGTGTCTTTTGCAACACTACATATGTTGACAAATGTATCTTTATATGTTGACATATAACGGTTTTCCAGATTTTTAAATTCAAATTGGGTAGCTATTTCCCTCCACCCTTTCACCAAAAGACACATCCTTTCATACACTATTTAAAGGCCTCTGGTAACGAATTTTTATACAATAATTTCACATTTTCTTCTACTCCTTCTCCATTATTCTCTACAAAATTCCATTGAAAACGATCCTAGTACTTTTGCAAACCACTCCCTTTCACTTCCATTCTTTATTGATTTGCAAGCCACACAGTATCAGACAATTGTACTTGAATTCATATCATTCTCTCTCTCTCTCTGATTTAATCCTATTTCCTCAAAGAATTCAAAGATATATTTTCATTGAAGGTCTATAGGATCATTGTACCAAATCGGTAAGAATCTGTATTGAAGTTACGACTACTTGCAATTGTTTGTTGCTGTTGAGAAGGAGGTGTATCTTGTAGCCCGTGAAATCAAGATTGCAAAGGTGTTCTTTCCATCCATGGAAAGCAAGCGATTATTCTGAAATTCTGCACGGTGAAGTGCGGGACTGGATGTAAGATTGGTTAATCCAAACCAGTATAAAAATCCTGGTGCTATTTACTTTTTTGCATTTCATTTTATTATTTATTTCTTTTGATTTGAATAGATATAGTAAATACACTCCATCTCTCTAATGTCTGAATAGCCTTAAGATCCATTAACACTGGGTTATAGACACTCTGGTTCCCTAACAATTGGTATCACAGAAAGATTTTTCAAAAAGTTCATAATTTGATTTTTGAAATTATTTAATGGCTAGTGACACTAGTAACAAAATTATTAGTTCATTTATAGAAGGGAAATCTACCACTAGACCTCCTCTATTTGATGGAAGTAATTATGCTTATTAGGCTTGTAGGATGAAATTTTATTTGTAGTCTAATGGTTTAGATATTTGGAACATTACCCAAGAAGAATACATAGAGCCTCAAAAAGAATATTCAAAATGGACACCAGACCAAAAGACGCAAGCACTTAATAATTCTAAGCCCATGAACATTTTATTTTGTTCTTTGGATAGAAATGAATTTAATTGAGTTTCTTTATGTAATTCTGAATATGAAATTTGGAGAATACTGAAAGTCACACGTGAAGGCACCAATAAAGTAAAACAGATAAAGATATCCATACTGACTCACCGGTTTCAACTCTTTCAAATGAAACCAAATGAATCTATTTCTGATATGTATTCTAGATTTCAAGATATTGTACATGCCTTAATATCATTAGGAAAGAAAATTACCGAAGAAGACCAAGTCAGAAAGATCTTGAATTCACTTCCTAGTGAATGGGATCAGACGACACTGGCAATCGAAGAAGCCAAAGATATTAGTACTATATCAATTGAAGAATTAATTGGTAATCTAATGTCCTATGAAGTAAAGTTGCAGGTTAGAAAAGAGAATCAAGGAAATGAGAAGAAATCAATGGCACTTAATGCAATGATTGATGATGATGAACCAAATGATTATACTATTGATGATGATATCGAGTTTATTATCTAGAAGATCAAGAAATTCTTGAAGTACCGGATAACGAAGAAACTTCAAAAAACTAACAACAATAATTCCACAAATGGGAATGTTGTTAGATGTGTCAAATGTGATAAACCCGGACATTTGACAAGAGATTGGCCCAACTTGAGAAAACTAAAGCACATTTCAAATACTTTCAATAAAGAGAGGAAACAGACATTCAATGCAACATGGGATAATTCATCATCAAGCGATAGTGATTCAGAAACAGAATATGCCAATGTATGCTTCATGGCAATGGATGACCACGTATGGAATTTTGATAAAGAACTTACTAAAGTATTAAATGATATGCATCGAGATTATGAAATACTTAGGAAAGAGTACGATAATAGTTTGGCAGAAATAGACATATTAAAAATATTTAATGAAAAGTTGAGTAAAGAAAAACAATGTCTAGAAGAAGAAATTGAAAGATTTAATGGTCATAAAAATGGAAAGGATTTAACACTTGGAAGTTTTGAAAAACTGAAAAGTGAAAATGAGTCCTTCAAATCAGAAGATCTTTCAATGAAGCCATAGATCACTGATCTAAATGACAAAATAACATTTCTAGACAATGTTATTATTAACCCTAGTAAGTATTTTGGTAAAATGAAAAATCACTACAAGAAAAATACCCTATTGCAACTAGCTATTTGCAACAGGCGACATACGACAATTGCAGTAAATGGTATTTAGCAACAGACCTATTATAGCAGTTGCAATAGATAAGATTTAGCAACAGACTGTTTTTTTCTGTTGCGAAAAACATATCTTTAGCAACTGCTCATCCCTTCCTGTTGCAAAAACATATTTTTAGCAACTGTGCTTCCATAACAGTTGCAACAAACATATGATTCGCAATTGCGCTTCCAAGCCAGTTGCGAATAAATATCTTTAGCAACTGTTTATGCCACTTGCAATAACTGTATTTTTTTTACAACTGGTAAAGCCAGTTGCGAAAAACATACTATTAAAAATAACTATCGGCTTTTAATGATTAACGGTTAATAACTAATTTTAAGTAGTTACCATTAAACGATTAACTATTAGTAATTATATAACAATTAAGATTAATATTTAATGATTATTAATTAATAATTAAATTTGAAATATTATAAAGTGATATTTATAACTGGTAATTAAATAATAATTATTAATAACTAACAAATAATAATAATTAACATTTAAAAAATAATAAAATAAATAAATAATTATAAAATAACAATAAAAAACTAATGGATAATAATTAATAAATAAATTAAAATATGAATATGTTTAGATATCAAAAATAATAAATAATTAAATAATTAGTAAATTCATAAAAAAATAATTAACTTTGACCTTTTTTATAATTAATGTTCGGTTATAATTAAGAATTAATAAGAAATAATTATTAAATAAGAATTAACAAATAAGTAGTAGTTTTTAATAATTATGATTGCATTTAAATCATTTTCATTAGGTAATCAATAATTAACAATAAGTAAGTCTAATATTTGGTCACTAATAATTAAAAGGTAAGTAATATACAGTAATTAAGAAGTAATAGTTATAGTTTAGTATTTGGTATTAAGTCAAATATCTTCTTTTGTAATTCATTACTTACATATGAATAATGTTTGTTTGGCTCCAAATAGTTAAATTATTGGCTCCTATATGTTAGAAATTTTGGCTCCAAATTCAATTTTTAAGCCAAAATATTCACGGGTATCGAGGGTTGCTTTACTGGCATCCAATATTTTCAAACTTGCGTATCATATGTCCTCAGGCCTAATTATTATTTGCTTTATCATAGTATTTGTTTATTCCCCCAAATTAAAGTAAAAAAGAAAAATCCCATGGGGTCTCCAGAAGCTTCTCGCTCCCGCCTTCCTCTCCTCCTCCCGCCTCTCCCCTTCTTCATCTCTCCTTTTCCGATCCTGCTTCAACCCCGTCGACAAACCCCTTCGTCTCAGTCAACCTCGCAACCTTACCCCAATCCATTCCTTCGCCGCCTCCCCCGCCACCTCGACCAAAACCATCGTCGTTGGTGACACCCTCCCCGAGGAAACTCTCTCCTACTTCCCCGCAACTTCCGACGAACTCCAGACCATCACCAACTTCGAACTCACCAAATCCAAGAAAGCCGTCTTGTTCGCCGTGCCTGGCGCCTTCACTCCCACCTGCTCCCAAAAGCACCTCCCTAGATTTGTCGAGAAAGCGAAAGATCTCAAATCAAAAGGAGTGGATGTGATTGCGTGCATCTCCGTTAACGATGCCTTTGTGATGAAGGCTTGGAAGGAGGATTTGAAGATTGGTGATGATGCGATGCTGTTGTCGGATGGGAATGGTGATTTCACCATGGCTATTGGGGCTGAGATGGATCTGAGCGATAAACCAATCGGTTTGGGGGTCAGGTCAAGGAGGTACGCCATGTTGGTGGATGATGGGGTTGTAAAAGTCTTGACTTTGGAAGAAGGGGGTGCGTTTACGAGTAGCAGTGCAGAGGATATGCTCAAAGCTCTTTGAATTTGAGTATGTCCGTCTTCCCTCTTCTTTTCTGTGTTGAAAATAAGTTGTTTGACCATGGCACATCTGTGTGTGCTTTTTTTTATGTTTTTGCTTGTCGTTACTACAATTGCAATGGTTGATGCAATGTTAGAGGTAACTACATGAAATGTGTGTGGTTTGCAATAGTTTGATTGATTTCATTCTATATCATTGATCATGTGCAACATAAACGAAAAAACACAAAGGAAGTGTTAATTAATTGATTAACCGAAAGTGGCAATAACTACAATTACAAAGGATGCTACCAGGCTACCAGCCTCTTATTTTAAGTAACAACTAGACCAATATAAACATATTCTAATAGCCTATACAATTATATATCCTCTAATTTGGTTGGTGAGTGCTTTAACTACCTTTTCAGTCTTTGAAGAAAGGTTATCTTAATTATATTTAATTCATCATAGTTTTTCACTAAGTTGACAATGCGTACTCTTGTTTAACTTACTGTGGCTTGTTCTAGTACTTTTGTTGTGTGGATACTCTGCTCATGTCAAGATGTTCCTTGTGTATTTCAGCCACTTTTAGTCTTTATGTCATGTTTCTTATAATAATATTGAAAATGTTGGATTTAAATAACTGGTTGTATCATCTCCTAAATTATTGGTATATGTTGTACTATTTATGTGAGACAGATGATGCAACTCTGTTATTTAGTAACCAAAACCGTTCTTAATAAGGTGGCATGAGAAATTACTGTTTAATAACCAACTCTGTTCTCCTTTGACAGATGATTCAGAGACCATGGAACAAGCTTTAGAAGGATTACAAAATTGATCTGAAAGTTTAACAACTCAAAAATTGCTTAATACATACCGATAATGCAACAAACTTACAGTGAAAAGAAGAGTTCCATTGTGATATATGTGCGTTGAAGGGTTTGCGATGCTTACCAGGTACAAGTGATTTTTTGTGTTTTGATGTTTTTATCAGGTATACTGCAACATCTTCAAAATTTCTTACTTTTATCAGGTACCATATACATGATCATACAACAACCATCTGATTTCGAGTCTTTTAAGATCCATGGTAGCTCCCTTATCAATTAGTAACATATCACAGGTTCGGAGACCAGCGGATCAAACGAAATGAATACTCAACGATGGAAACAAAAATAAATGAGAAACAAACAAATTTGATCCAGCGAGGAGATACTAGAGAGATATAGTTAGATAGTGATTTAATATTGAGGAGAAATCATATATTTGATCACTAAAAATGTGTTGTGTGAGAGAAGAAATTGTTATACATGAATGTTGTATGAAAATTGTAGAAACTTCTATTGTAATTGTTTGTAATATTAAAACATTGTTAAAATAAAAAATTTATTTGTTTATTTCATTTTGTAGTATCTATAAATATGTAGTATCTATAAGCTGCAATTTTTTTTATAGATTTATAAATCTATTGCAACGGGCATTTACTGTTGCAAAAGGATCTGTTGCAACAGCAAAAGCCTGTTGCAAAAAAGTATACCGCAACATCTTATTGCAACGGGCAAAAACTGTTGCAGACCTTTGGCAACTTCGGCTGTACCAACAGGCGATGGCCTGTTGCAATAGGCCTACTGCAACATATTTTGCCTGTTGCAATAGGGTATTTTCTTGTAGTGAATGATATTGATAAATTTAACAAAGGGAAGGATAATCTTGAGAAACTATTATTTGCATCTAAACACAATAGGAATAAGCATGGACTTGGCTACACCCCTAAGGCTAAATCAAAGAAAATTAGTACGCAATGTACTAAGTTTGTTAAAGACACCAAGTTCAAACCAAAACCTAGGAAATTAAAGTTAAATCCACCAAATAGGTTCATTAACTTATAGGTTCCAAAATGGTTGGATAATACTGAAAAAGAAAAATATATTGATAATTTTATTAATAAGGTTCATTTATCTAATAATTATATATTGACAGGGCATTCAAACTCTTCATGGGTTTGGCATCCCAAAACTTAACCCCATGGACCCTGAAATAAAAAGGGTACCAGTGTGCATATTTTATAGTTTTTCAGGTACCAAATAATCGATACTTGAAGCATATGACAAGAAATCTATTGAACCTTAGATAAATATCAAAAGGATATTTTATAGGCATCAGCAATGTCGGTAACTTTAAACCTCATCTGATTATGTAGTTTATTTCACGTTTTGATTTTCCCACTTTTTATTTATTTATATGCATATACATACTCTACATATTTGTCTAGTAGTAAACTAAATAATTATTTTTACCCTTTTTGTTGATGACAAGGGGGAGAAAAGGTATAAATATACTAGACTAAATGATAGAGGGAGTGCATAGAGTTAGGGGAGTCAAATACAAAAGTATTATATTTTATCTTGAATATTGATATGGTTGTCATCATTAAAAAGGGGAAGATTGTTAATACCCTAGGTACTGATTTTGATGACAATGACCATATAAACATTACTACTAACATATCTTTGAGTTGTGCAGTTACATTAGATATATTATGGATATATTTATACAAGAGTACAAAAGAATAATTATAGAAGAAGAATAATGGGAACAAATAAAGACCAAAGCCTATTAGAGAAGAATGTTGAAGAACAAATGTGTTTGAAGTGATGAAGAGTTGGTGGAACCTTAGAATATCTTGTTAAAGATCCCATGGTAATTATACTTGAAGATAATCAACCATTGACCTCAATCGAATCACCAAAATCCATAAATATAAGA
Organism: Allium sativum; assembly: GCA_030737875.1. Classification (NCBI taxonomy): domain Eukaryota; kingdom Viridiplantae; phylum Streptophyta; class Magnoliopsida; order Asparagales; family Amaryllidaceae; genus Allium; species Allium sativum. Next base: position 265,681,115 of record CM060913.1, read on the forward strand.
AAATCTGAAGTGCTGAATATTTGCGACACTTATGTGTAAGACTACATATGTCGACATATGTATCTTTGTATGTCGACATATAATGGTTTTCCAAATTTTTAAATTCAAATTTGGTAGTTATTTCCCTCCACCCTTTCACTAAAAGACACATCCTTTTATACACTATTTAAAGGCCTCTGGTAACGAATTTTTATACAATAATTTCACATTTTCTTTTACTTCTTCTTCTCCATTTATTCTCTACAAAATTGCATTGAAAACTATCCTATTACCCTTATAAACCACTCTCCTTCATTCCCATTCTTCATTGATTTGCAAGCCACATAATATCAGAGAGTTATACTTGAATCCATATCATTCTCTCTCTGATTTAATCCTATTTCCTCAAAGAATTCAAAGATATATTGCCATTGAAGGTCTATAGAATCATTATACCAAATCTGCAAGAATCTGTCTTGAAGATACGACCACTTGCCATTGTTTATTGTTGTTGATAAGAAGGTGTATCTTGTAGCCCGTGAAATCAAGATTGTAAAGGTGTTCTTACCACCCATGTAAAGCAAGCGATTATAGTGAAATTCTGCATGGTGAAGTGCATGACTGGATGTAGGATTGGTTAATTCGAACCAGTATCTCCTGGTGTTATTTACTTTACTGCATTTCATTTTATTACTAATTTCTTTTGATTTGAATTTGAATAGATATAGTAAATACAATTCATCTCTCCGGTGCCTGAATAACGTTAAGATCCATTAACACTGGGTTATAGACACCCCAGTTCCTTAACATTTACGACCAACCGGTGACTATTGGGTCACCGAGTTTTTCTAGAATTCGCGAACACAGAAATTGAAATTCCATAATTCAAAAGGCCTATTTCATGAATAGTCAAGGAAGAGGCAGAGAAAAATGGTTAGATATAAAAGTTACAGCTTTATACATATATGGTGACAGAGTTTGCGCATTTTCCAGTCAATGTCGTAAATTCGAAGCAATAAACATTTAAATTTTCTTCAAATTTAACAAATACATATTCCCCTTTCAAAATCACATCCCCCCATACTGTATTTTAATCATATTACTTTGTAAAATATGATTTCTACATTTCAATCTTATTTCAATTTCAAATATCTTATTTTCACAATCAATTGACATTTATTAAATTATTTATAAATCAATTATAGAACAGATCTCCAAATTTTATTTTAATTAACTAAACTGCTATCATTAACTTCACTTAATTATAATGTGAAATTCGGGTTTATCACATAGTCTCTAAGCAACGTGTATTTTTTTGCTTAGCATTTTAACATCTTTCTTTCTTCTTTGAAAATATGCAATGAGACAATGACGATTGAAATGGTGACTTAGATGGCGACGAAAATAAGAACAGTGAATATTTTTGAAGTAAGATGGAACACCTATGATGAGAAATTGCGAGAAAAGAACAAAATTTGAACTGTAGTTGGACTTTTGAAGAAGCGTGGCATCGGCTATGTTATTGTATTTATACCTAACGTAGAAACTCTAGCTTAAAAAGGAATAATTTTGGTTTATGTATGCCCTTGAAACTATTTCATTCTTTCTTTTACCTTTTATAACATGCACTGATTCATGTACTTGTGGAAGAATAATAAACAATAAGACGTTTAACGTGGTCATTGTTTGATTTGATTGAACTTATGAAAATTTTTGTTCCATTTACTTCTTATGCATAGTACTATTTTGTTTTTTATATTGAATGCCATGAACCATGCAAGTCACACACAGTTTACATCCAACTGCCTTGGTTCAACGTTCATAATTTTACATCATATGGACACATTAAAAGGTAAAATTTTAATATGTTAATATATAAGAGGAGAATTACGTTGCCATTCAATGCAATAAACACGAGAACAAATTACGGGGACTCGAATTTATTAATTGCAGCCTAAAAACACTAACTTTCAGGAATAAGCATGCTGAAATCAAGCTCATTATAACAGCCACGGAATTATAATTAAAAATTTAAACAATACGGTGGAAATCAAAAGGTCAGAGGAGTACAATAAATGCATGTATGTGCATCTCAGATGTCATTATGTGCATTGTAAGTACAAAGCCTTTGATAGTCAACACAAATTTCAAATTTTTATCAAATATCGTTGGTAAACTTCCATTGAAGTGTGTAATCAAAAAAGGAGATGGAGATGGTGGATATATTGCAAATTGATGATGAATTTTTGTTGATGAGTGATGTTATTTTTGAAATTTCAAAACAATACCGAGTAAATCCTATTACTTGAACACTCTCTGTTAATAATGTTGCGCTATATATATAAGCATTCAATAACACTTAAAAAATGAAGCACCCCTTTAGCTCTCATATTTCCACTTTCCATTTATATCTAAAATAAGATAATAGAGGAAGAGAGAGAAAGTGGAGGGAGAGAGAAAGCGGATGTGTGGCGCAAACAGAAGGGGCAAAGGAGTGTTAGCACGTTTGGGGTGCTATTCGTAAATTCTCAAAATCTTAGCTCAATTATTCATCATTCAAACATATATTCGAGCCGTTAATTTAAACATCAAATGTGTTATTCTACGAGTGTCGGAACGAGCTCAAATTTTAGATATATGATAATATACATGTGGATTGCATCTACAAAATCTTGTTAGATTTAGATTAGTGTAGCTCACGATAGGGTAGACTCTAAAGGGGTGCTGCAAAACAGGGGTGCCCTGGAACGCACCTATATATATATATATATATATATATATATATATATATATATATATATGTATGTATGTATGTATATATATATTGAAAATTGGTATGCTTTTATTACTTATGAAATAACAATATAAAGAAAGTTAAATAAAGCTACATGCGAAAAAAACACTAGAAACATAAAGCAAAATGCAAGCATAACATAAAATCAATCTAACTAAGACCCATGATGAGGTCATCTTCCAGGTCAAGAGGTCATCCCACTTGTTGCACCTTGTGCACTTCGCTCCACACATATACGCCACTTTTAGTGCATGATCGATGAAAAGACATTTCATTTCGGCTTGGATTACTTTTATCGTGTTGATGAATTCAAAATCATATTACTAATGAAAACCATGTGAAATACCGAACTAAAAACAAACCAAAAATTTGAGAGGAACTTCAGATGATTGAAACTGCTTCTAACTTACTTTTTACAGTCTCTGTTGCTTCTATTTTGTTGTCACTGAGCAGTTATCTCCAATAAATATGACCATGCAAACTAGTATTCAACGATGTTATTTTCTTAAGCAACTTGACCAAAAAAATTTGTAGGAAGACACTGTCTAGCCAATGACCCTTTGCTAATCATCTTAAGACGACTGTATTTTCCAAACCCAAATTATTTGAAGCAACTCGTTGTTCATATGTAGAATGATCATGATAACAAATCGTAGCACCCTATACGCATGTTGTCAAACCCAATCAACTAATCGCTTAACAAGATCATAAATGGGTACACTGAAATTGAAAAACAATCTTGAAAATGTCAAGACAGTAAGGTTTGAGCATTGGCAGCAATCATGGAGCATGAGCTCTTGCCGACACTTTCACCAATAAGTAACTCAAATAATAGCACCCAACAAGTTTCTAAACAGGGCCAGTTTGAGGTAAGACTTTAACGTTCAGTTAGTGAATCCAAAACCAAATCACATTCGATAACCAGAACATATCACCGTTACCATTAGCACAAAAAATCTATGCACTATGAGACCCATTCATCGAAACCCCACTAAACAAGAAAAAGATAAAAATCGAAGGCCAAATTACTAAAAAGATCGATTAACGGGAAATTGCAACTGAAACTTAATTCAGTTATGCCGGTAATGCCAGAACCCAAGCACCCTGATGGCTTGATCTCCTTAATTTGAGCAATTTCATCTATTTCAATTTATAGAGCGGTTGGTGAAGCAGGAGCATCTTGGATCTTAAAACTAGCGAGATTTGTTGAAATCTCGCAATGTGATCTGATGCTAGTAGATCGAAGGAATATGATTTCAGAAATTTAGGATTATACGATCAGGTTTTGAATTGGGTAGTAAGAATGGGTTTGAGGAAGCGTTTCTTTGAAATGAAAGGAATTTCAATGAGTCTCGATTTAGGAAAATTTCCAGATCTAGCTTTTGAGTTGAAGTAAGATGATGAATAGTAGAAGGCTTTTCAACGTGAATAAATCTCGTTGAAATTTGTATTGAGAAATGGTGAAAACCGCATATATATATAGAGAGAGAGAGAGCGAGTTGTAATACATTTGGTAGGGGTGGATGCGGTTCGGTTCGGTGCGGTTTGGAACTCAAACCGCTTCCGCACCGCATCAAACGGTATTTCAAAAATACAAACCATTATACTAACCATTCAAACAGTTCGGTTTCGATGTAATACGGTCCGGTTTTGGTTCGATCTAGTTTGAACCCGTATTCAATATGAAATAAGAGAATTACTTCCATCAACAATCAATTTACGATTGTATGACGTTCTGTCACCCAAAGGTTAAAATATATAGTGTTACCTTGAATTGATATAACTACAACATACGCTGAAAATAGAATCAGAGCCCGACTTTGAGTTTTCTGAGGCCCTAGGCCAAAATGATGATATTGTGCAGACGGCAAAAAGTAACGTTTAGGAAAACAGCCTGCTAAGAATCGAAGCGAGGGCCCTTACATGAAAGGCACGTTACCAACCCACCCAACCATTCCTGCTTTCATGATTTTTATGCTGACATACTCTAATTGTTATACTAACATGGTATATACATATGGAAAAAAAAATTGAGGCCCTCCCCAAGCCTGAGGCCCTAGGCGGCCGCCTAGTTCGCCTTGGGCTAGGGTCGGGCCTGAATAGAATATATATTGTTAAAATATAAAGTTAGACATGTATTTGTTAAAATTTTATCATAACATTACCGGAGTATTTATGCGGTTTAGTTCAGTTTAATATGGTTTGGTAATAGTTCAAACCGCAACCGAACCGTATTGTTGCAACTCGATTTGGTTTAGGCTGTTTGCGTTAGAGAGAGAATTTAGTACGGTTTTCCGCACCGTTTTTGAGGTCCGATCTATGATATCTGAACCTTGTATTCTACCGGCGTACCACCACTGAAGGAAGCAAGAAGAAGATTTTAATGTTTTATGGCACAGTGATTAATAGCCGAACAGATCAAAGTTCCACGGTTTATGATAGCCGAACAGGGCAAAGTTCGTCATCATCGGAGTCGAAGTTAGTCAGAGTTGGTTGAAGTCGAAGACGAAGGTTTTTTCTGATCGAATGTAATTTAGAGTTTTGAATGCAATGGAAGAAATGGAGAAATATGATGGTCCACACATCAAATATCAGAAAAGGCTGCGACTCCACTCCAATGGCGACTACCTTCCACCTCCAATATTTCTTCGTTTTTTCTTAAACCCTTCTGCGAATCCTCCCTCTCATTTCTAATACACTCAATAATTTGTCTCCCGTCATTTTTTGTAGGTAGCTTTTGTTGTTGCGGTGGAATCCCCCCTTTTTTCCAAACCCTAAATTTTCTCCAGATCTATTCAACACACTCACGTCTCCTCGTACGTCCAGATCTGTTCCCGCGCTTCCATTCCAACTTCAGACTCTTTGTGTGGTGGTCTCCTCAGCCCGCGTTGGAATTCTTAGAAGAAAGGTAATAGATATATCATGACCCTTAATATGAATTACTTAACGCTAGCCACAACGAAAAGCTAACCCTTAGGGGTTTGGATTTCTTCAGCAAGGAGCTAGTGTTCTCGCTTGTGTTGAGTTTTCTTTTGGTTGTTGTGGATGGTTTATCTCCTAATGTTTCTTGTGTGTTGGCTGAGGCTGTGTCTGGTGAGGTTTCAACTTGCATTGTAACTTTGGAGTTTGTACTAATAGTGTGTTTGTTGCCTGGGTTTGGGCTATGTGATTGAGGTGGGCATCTTTTATAATCTGGTGTTGGATTTAAGGTTGTGGAGAGTTAGTGTTGGAAGTGAGGTTGAGTTGGCCAACTGTGGATGCTACAGTAATGCGCTGAGGACTATGGATATACGTCGTGACTGCATTTGCAGCTTTGGAGGGGTATTGATGTAACACCCCGTAATTTGAACAGAAAAATTCACAAATTAAAGTATACTTAATTAAGTGAAATGGGTTGCGTAGAGAAATATATATATATATATATATATTGATATATATATATAATTGAAAATTTAATAAATAAATAAATATGCAAAAATGTTCAAAACAGCGAATTGGGAGAGGGGAATAACCGAACCGGCCGATTTTTGAGGTCGACCCGAGCCCGCTGGGTCGACTAGGTGTTAATGCAGGGTGTTTGGCTGTCAACCCATGGGCCGATTCGCTCCAATGCAGATTTTGCATTTGAATGGTTCTCATGGTTCAGCTTTAATCTAAAGGCCCTAAATGGTTCCTACATGTGACTTCTTCCCCAAGACATGCTTTAAAGGCTAGGATTGGTTCTAGGGTTTATCCTATGGCTAAAACTATCTTAGTCTTCTATAAAAAGACCCCCTAACCCTCTCCTAAAACCCTCATAAATTGATCCTACAACTAAACTATGCCAAAATGATTCCTCATCATGGCCTCCACTTCAACCCATGGCCTCCATCTTCTTCTTCACGATAGCTTAAGTGTTCTAAGCTAGTTTCAAAGTAAAGGAGCCTCTTTTCTTCATTCATGAGAGATTCTATGATCATTTGAGTGATTTCATGTTTGTATGAGAGTTCATAAGTTGCATTCTAGCCAAAGTTGCAACCTTTTCTTGACCAAAAAGCAAGGATCTTGTATGAGAGTTCATAAGCTTCATTCAAAGCCAAAGTTGAAACCTTTCGTCTTCAAAGCAAGGATTTTTATTGATATTTGCTCAAGGGTTTCATTTGGAGCTTGTTCTTTTGGGGGTTTTTGGGTGATAGCATGAATGGCTTCGTCTCAATCTTTGTTTTATATGTTGATTTGTGCCTTCATAGTACTGTAAGCCCCCTCCTACTCTTAGATATTAACTATAAAGTTAAATGAATGTTGCAAGTTTGGGTTTGATCATTAAGTATGATACATGCTATCATGTTATGCAAGTCTATAAAGTCATTACCTTGATCTTGTGGGTTAAAAGCTATAACCTTTATGTTGAAATGTTGCATTATGCAACATGAGAACCCTCATAACCTTTAGGTTAACTTGCATATGAAGTCATAACCCTTATGTGATGTTATATGCGAGTTACTTGTCATCATTTCATGTCATCTATGGCCATGTATCACCTATTTGCCAAGTTTGAATGTTATGCATGTTTTTGAGGCTTGACAATGTAACATGCAAGTTTGTGAGCACATTTATGCCTCATTTCCACCATGTTTAACTTGTGGCCTTATACCCTTTTTGTCATGCCTTTGCCAAGTTCCTTCTTTAAATCCATTATGCGTTGTTGTGAATGTATATGCGAGTTTAAAAGCGTTGGGGTTAGGTTATGGGGAAACTTTAATGACATGAAACATGATTTGGGTAAGTTGGTATAAACGTGACAACATGTAACTTTGGCTATGAGCATGGGACTTGGAAACTTGACACGTATGGGTTGTAAGTGTAACAAGACACTAGACCAAACATGAAAATGGCCAACTCGAGGTTGGGTTGAGTTTGTAGCATAAATCAACCCGGACCCGCCCGACTTAACTAGTGGCTACAAACAATAGGATCCAATGTGAGAAGTTGGTCATGTCGCGCTTAAGACCCGAGGTTAGACTAGGTTGTGGTGTAAATCTACCCGGACCCGCCCGGCTTAACTAGTAACCACAACAAAGTCTAATGTGAGAGGTTGAGAGTGCATTAATTAAATTGATGCCACATGATAAGGTTAAGTAAATTTGACTAATGACACTTAACCGATATGACACAAATGGGTAGGTTAAGTGGGACCGGGCTTGATTTCTTAATGACACTTAACCATACAAGACAGTTAGGGGATGGGGTTAAGTAATTTACGCTTAACTAATCTAAACACGGTAATTAGATGGGGTTAAGTAACTAAGACTTAACTAATCTAAACACGGTAATTAGATGGGGTTAAGTAACTAAGACTTAACTAATCTAAACACGGTAATTAGATGGGGTTAAGTAATCTATACTTAACTAATCTAAACACGGGAATTCGATGGGGTTAAGTTAAACACTTAACCAATCTAAACTTGGTTATTCAATGGGGTTAAGTAACCAATACTTAACCAATTTAACATGATAATTTAATGGGGTTAAGTAACTTATACCTAACCAATTATACGTGATGATTTGATGAGGTTAAGTAACCTATACTTAACTAATCTAATAGGTGGACCTGATAAGGGTTAAGTCACAAGACCTTTTAAGATTAGGCTTAACCATTGTAATACGATTAGTGGATGGGGTTAAGCTAACCCATACTTAACCAATCCGACTCGATAATCTGATGGGATTAAGATAATCCATGCTTAATCAATCTAACATGAAAATCTGATAGGGTTAAGGCAAATAAATACTTAACCAATTTGACTTGATAGGGTTAAGTCATGAGCTTCTTGGTACACTTAACCAACTCGTATGGCTAAGCCTTGAACTTGAGTACTTAGCCAATCTTGACATGATTTGTAGGCAGGTCAAGTCACGAACTTGGATAACAACATTTAACCCATTTGACAAAACCCTAGCTCAAAGGACTAGGATGGAAATCGTAGTTAACAAGGATAGCGGAAAGAGGGGCTAAGTGGTAAACCTTAGTTAAGGGTAACTAAGTAATAATTCTTAGCTAAGGACATGGGACTAGTTCATAAAGAGATGAGTAACCTGGTACGGTAGGACATCGCTTAGTATACGAGGAGGAGCAAGTTATCTGACTAGGATAAAAGCTCCAGCGAACTGGGTGACGAAGTGAAAGCTTCTGGGAACGTGAGGGTACTCTTGGTATCCCTCAATGAGGTGGCGAGTGGTCCATGAAACCCGGCCTCACAGGGGTAAGGTCTGCGGTAGAAGAGCAAAGAGTATGCCTTGGTTGCTATGCGAGTGACCTAAAGACTGGGATGGATTAGCGTGGAGTCGACGATACTTGATTTTGCCCCGGGATAGCATGTCGCCGACTACCTACCATCTTTAGTCAATCGTGTACGTACGGAAAGGTAGGGAACTCCCAAAAGACCATATACTAGCTATCAAGTTATGGGTGAGGTTGGCTATTTGGAAGTGGGCATCGATGGGCCTTAGTGTAGTTCTCATACATGATTTTTCTTGGATTGCCTTTCAGTAGTTGAGGGAGGGGTCACGTGGGACCATAGCCACGGGTACAAAAATAGACCTTGATATCTGCATCAGCAGACGACTTAAAGCTCCCGACCGAGTCCCGTATTTCTTGATTTGCCCTGGCACGGAACTCGGATGGCACATTGAGGAACATGTGCATCTAGACATGGAAAACGATTCACGATACATACGTGGGATAAAAGGCGCGGTTGACGGGTGGCATAATCCCTAGTGGCCCTAGGTGGCTGAACCCAAACCGAGACACGGAAAAGTTCATTAGGTAGCATAATCCCTAGTGGTCCTAGGTGGCATAAATCCTAAGTGGACATGCGATAGTTCATGGTAAGAAAACATAACTAGATCAAGGATAGCAGTCCAGAATAACTTCAAGGATAAAACGTTTACATGGGAAAGCCCGTATTGCCTACGGCAAAGGACTGAACTTATACATGGAAAGAAACATACGAGTTGGGAAAACCTACATATTCTATATATTAGGTTGACATGGACCATTACATGACATTGGGCAAGGGACATTCATAGTTAACACATGACGCGGGTTGGGATACTAGTACGAGAGGTGCAGAGCAAATATACATGTTAGAACTAGGGGAAATATACATGATAGATACCGTGGGATGTTATACAGGATAGATACCTTGGGATAGTATACTTGATAGAAACCTGACAATGTGATACCTTGATTTATCTTGACACCGTAGTTTATCATGACACACTCGTGTATCTTGGTACAGTAGTGCATCCTGTTATTTTGGTTTAGCTTATCTATCTTGTCATCATACTTATGTTCATCTCAGTTCCTCATGCTAGTTAACTTTACTAGTTTATATACTGATAGTAGATAGGGCTTACCAGTCTTTATGACTGACCCCGTTTTGTTTCGCCTCTTGTCTTCCGTTTCCCCCCAGGTTACAGGGAGGAAATGCTATTGTTAGTTTGGACTTCTTCTGTTTGAAGGTCATCACGCATGGCTTGGACTTTTCTTGGCTATGGCTACTTTACGGGTTTACTTGGGGAATAATTTATGAAATGGTTTTATGCTTCTTTATTATTACAAGACAGGTTTTGATGTATTCTGATGTAAAAGGCTCTAGACCTTATTTTATAAGGTAATAAAATTTGTTTTACTTCCGCTGTTATATATATATATATATATATATATATATATATATATGTATGTATGTATGTATGTTCTGTCTTGTAATATTTCTGTGCATGTTTACCTCGATAATGCTTCACCAAACCTAGTGCATTCCCTTTGTGAGTGACCCTAGCGGAGGTGGGGTGTTACATTTGGTATCAGAGCAGAAGGTTACCAGACTGGGCAAAAGTTTTTAAAAACCTTCTGAAAACTATTTGAGAAACCGTTTACAAAGAAGCATTTTTCAAGAAAAGTTTTTAAAGGCTATTCCCCAAAAGCCATTAGCACTATCCTTTGTTCCCTTGATCGAATCTGTTTTCCCTTTCTTTCCTCCATCTGGAGTCACAGTAGTTTTAACTGCGACTAATCCTTGTCTAGCTACGTAAGTGTTTTCCCGTGCGATGGAGGAAGTTCTCGAGAGACCGGTTACCGAAGTTATAAGAAGGGATAATAAGAACAAGGATAAAGGACGTGAGCTTAAGGATAAGCAACTGTTGCTATGGCTTAGTCCATCAAGGAGGACAAGGACAAGATCATCGGAGAGGGCAATTGTACGCTCCCATTTCTAGGGTACCTAAAAGAAATGGTACCGTTTCTGGTAAAGGTTTAGTCATTCTTTTCTTTCATCCCGTCCAGACTTTGTCTTGACCATCGTATCATTTAAGTCTACTTGGATAGTTGAGTCTCTGCACCTTAGTACTAGCATGGTAGAGGATCCCAGTTTTTGTCCCAAAATCTGGGTGGGAGAGTCGGTCCATTTATTCATGACTTATTGGATTTGAGAACGTCTATGCCAAGTGTTGAGATTAGAAGCAATACTTCTATTGTTGAGCTATGGATGGATTCTAGGGGTAAAGTGGTTATCCAGTAAGGGATACCATTCTCGGTTTTGAAAAGAGGGCAGTCAGAATCTTGGCTTGCTTTGATAATACCTTCGAAGTCTCGTGTAACCTTTTAGGTTCTGTCATGGTTAGTTACCTAGAATCTCTTGATGCATTTATCGGAAATCTCTGATCCAATCGAGTAACGTCCGCCAATAAGACGGATGGTTCATTCCGCTTAAGCATGGGTTATAGGAATCACCCTAGTAAGTGCACGTGGTAACATAAATTGGCATTGGTAAACGAGATCCAGAATTCACTAGTGAATTTTGGAGAGCTTGCATGAGTACGTAGATATGGTTGAGCCAAGTATACTAGGGAAAGAATAAATGAAAGTGGAACGAGAGGCGACAGTGAAAAGAGTTCCGACTCATACCTTGGAAATAGGAATCAAGGAGCTACGAAACCATGAAATCAAAGGCGGTCAAGGCACAATGGAATTAAGTTCGTGGAAATGCGGCTCAGACGCGCGCATCATGTCTCTTTTTAAGAGTGTATCTTTGATCCTTGGTTCACCTGTAGAGCTTACTTGCATGCTATCGCTTGGTGGATATCCTCTCGGTCCTATTTCTGTTACAAACCCCGTAAGGAGTTTGTCTTGTTTATCTCCTCGATCTTATCTTGGGAACCTTAAATAGAACTCTATGGATGTAAACATGTATTTGAAACATGTTATGATTGATATGGTTGCAAGTGGTTGCTCGTGGATGCGCGAATACACATTAGATACTAGATTGACGCGATCACGTTTCATGTTGCATATGCACGAGTATTTATACTTGTTTATGGATGAAATTGAATGTGTTATCATGCGGATGTTGCATATGAATGAATGTTTGTGCACGCATATAGTACTTATATGACTAGGACTATTCGCATACATGTTGGACTCATGGCACTTAACATATTTTGCATTAGAAAGATCATTCAGGCCTGAGCATTAGCATTAGCTAAGGAGCATATACACACACGTTCTGCATACGTTCATATGGCAATAGAAATCGTCTAAGGACAATGATGCTAGTGTTCGATGGTTTGAGTAGATGGTTGTTTGGTTGGTAGGATAAGTTCTTCTTGACTTAGAGATTTCGGGGACGAAATCCTTTAAGGAGGGGAGAATGTAACACCCCGTAATTTGAACATAAAAATTCACAAATTAAAGTATACTTAATTAAGTGAAATGGGTTGCGCAGAGAAATATATATATATTGATATATATATAATTGAAAATTTAATAAATAAATATGCAAAAATGTTCAAAACAGCGAATTGGGAGAGGGGAATAACCGAACCGGCCGATTTTTGAGGTCGACCCAAGCCCGCTGGGTCGACTAGGGGTTAATCCAGGGTGTTTGGCTGTCAACCCGTGGGCCGATTCGCTCGAATGCAGATTTTGCATTTGAATGGTTCTCATGGTTCGGCTTTAATCTAAAGGCCCTAAATGGTTCCTACATGTGACTTCTTCCCCAAGACATGCTTTAAAGGCTAGGATTGGTTCTAGGGTTTATCCTATGGCTAAAACTATCCTAGTCTTCTATAAAAAGACCCATAACCCTCTCCTAAAACCCTCATAAATTGATCCTACAACTAAACTATGCCAAAATGATTCCTCGTCATGGCCTCCACTTCAACCCATGGCCTCCATCTTCTTCTTCATGATAGCTTAAGTGTTCTAAGCTAGTTTCAAAGTAAAGGAGCCTCTTTTCTTCATTCATGAGAGATTCTATGATCATTTGAGTGATTTCATGTTTGTATGAGAGTTCATGAGTTGCATTCTAGCCAAAGTTGCAACCTTTTCTTGACCAAAAAGCAAGGATCTTGCATGAGAGCTCATAAGCTTCATTCAAAGCCAAAGTTGAAACCTTTCATCTTCAAAGCAAGGATTTTTATTGATATTTGCTCAAGGGTTTCATTTGGAGCTTGTTCTTTTGGGGGTTTTGGGTGATAGCATGAATGGCTTCGTCTCAATCTTTGTTTTATATGTTGATTTGTGCCTTCATAGCATTGTAAGCCCCCTCCTACTCTTAGATATTAACTATAAAGTTAAATGAATGTTGCAAGTTTGGGTTTGATCATTAAGTATGATACATGCTATCATGTTATGCAAGTCTATAAAGTCATTACCTTGATCTTGTGGGTTAAAAGCTATAACCTTTATGTTGAAATATTGCATTATGCAACATGAGAATCCTCATAACCTTTAGGTTTACTTGCATATGAAGTCGTAACCCTTATGTGATGTTATATGCGAGTTACTTGTCATCATTTCATGTCATCTATGACCATGTATCACCTATTTGCCAAGTTTGAATGTTATGCATGTTTTTGAGGCTTGACAATGTAACATGCAAGTTTGTGAGCACATTTATGCCTCATTTCCACCATGTTTAACTTGTGGCCTTATACCTTTTTTGTCATGCCTTTGCCAAGTTCCTTCTTTAAATCCATTATGCGTTGTTGTGAATGTATATGCGAGTTTAAAAGCGTTGGGGTTAGGTTATGGGGAAACTTTAATGACATGAAACATGATTTGGATAAGTTGGTATAAACGTGACAACATGTAACTTTGGCTATGAGCATGGGACTTGGAAACTTGACACGTATGGGTTGTAAGTGTAACAAGACAATAGACCAAACATGAAAATGGCCAACTCGAGGTTGGGTTGAGTTTGTAGCATAAATCAACCCGGACCCGCCCGGCTTAACTAGTGGCTACAAACAATAGGATCCAATGTGAGAAGTTGGTCATGTCGCGCTTAAGACCCGAGGTTAGACTAGGTTGTGGTGTAAATCTACCCGGACCCGCCCGGCTTAACTAGTAACCACAACAAAGTCTAATGTGAGAGGTTGAGAGTGCATTAATTAAATTGATGCCACATGATAAGGTTAAGTAAATTTGACTAATGACACTTAACCGATATGACACAAATGGGTAGGTTAAGTGGGACCGGGCTTGATTTCTTAATGACACTTAACCATACAAGACAGTTAGGGGATGGGGTTAAGTAATTTACGCTTAACTAATCTAAACACGGTAATTAGATGGGGTTAAGTAACTAAGACTTAACTAATCTAAACACGGTAATTAGATGGGGTTAAGTAACTAAGACTTAACTAATCTAAACACGGTAATTAGATGGGGTTAAGTAATCTATACTTAACTAATCTAAACACGGGAATTCGATGGGGTTAAGTTAAACACTTAACCAATCTAAACTTGGTTATTCAATGGGGTTAAGTAACCAATACTTAACCAATTTAACATGATAATTTAATGGGGTTAAGTAACTTATACCTAACCAATTATACGTGATGATTTGATGAGGTTAAGTAACCTATACTTAACCAATCTAATAGGTGGACCTGATAAGGGTTAAGTCACAAGACCTTTTAAGATTAGGCTTAACCATTGTAATACGATTAGTGGATGGGGTTAAGCTAACCCATACTTAACCAATCCGACTCGATAATCTGATGGGATTAAGATAATCCATGCTTAATCAATCTAACATGAAAATCTGATAGGGTTAAGACAAATAAATACTTAACCAATTTGACAAAACCCTAGCTCAAAGGACTAGGTTGGAAATCGTAGTTAACAAGGATAGCGGAAAGAGGGGCTAAGTGGTAAACCTTAGTTAAGGGTAACTAAGTAATAATTCTTAGCTAAGGACATGGGACTAGTTCATAAAGAGATGAGTAACCTGGTACGGTAGGTCATCGCTTAGTATACGAGGAGGAGCAAGTTATCTGACTAGGATAAAAGCTCCAGCGAACTGGGTGACGAAGTGAAAGCTTCGGGGAACGTGAGGGTACTCTTGGTATCCCTCTGTGAGGTGGCGAGTGGTCCATGAAACCCGGCCTCACAGGGGTTAAGGTATGCGGTAGAAGAGCCAAGAGTATGCCTTGGTTGCTATGCGAGCGACCTAAAGACTGGGATGGATTAGCGTGGAGTCGACGATACTTGATTTTGCCCCGGGATAGCATGTCGCCGACTACCTACCATCTTTAGTCAATCGTGTACGTACGGAAAGGCAGGGAGCTCCCAAAAGACCATATACTTGCTATCAAGTTATGGGTGAGGTTGGCTATCTGGAAGTGGGCATCGATGGGCCTTAGTGTAGTTCTCATACATGATTTTTCTTGGATTGCCTTTCAGTAGTTGAGGGTGGGGTCACGTGGGACCATAGCCACGGGTACAAAAATTGACCTTGATATCTGCATCAGCAGACGACTTAAAGCTCCCGACCGAGTCCCGTATTTCTTGATTTGCCCTGGCATGGAACTCGGATGGCACATTGAGGAACATGTGCATCTAGACATGGAAAACGATTCACGATACATACGTGGGATAAAGGGCGCGGTTGACGGGTGGCATAATCCCTAGTGGCCCTAGGTGGCTGAACCCAAACCGAGACACGGAAACGTTCATTAGGTAGCATAATCCCTAGTGGTCCTAGGTGGCATAAATCCTAAGTGGACACGCGATAGTTCATGGTAAGAAAACATAACTAGATCAAGGATAGCAGTCCAGAATAACTTCAAGGATAAAACGTTTACATGGGAAAGCCCGTATTGCCTACGGCAAAGGATTGAACTTATACATGGAAAGAAACATACGAGTTGGGAAAACCTACATATTCTATATATTAGGTTGACATGGACCATTACATGACATTGGGCAAGGGACATTCATAGTTAACACATGACGCGGGTTGGGATACTAGTACGAGAGGTGCAGAGCAAATATACATGTTAGAACTAGGGGAAATATACATGATAGATACCGTAGGATGTTATACAGGATAGATACCTTGGGATAGTATACTTGATAGAAACCTGACAATGTGATACCTTGATTTATCTTGACACCGTAGTTTATCATGACACACTCGTGTATCTTGGTACAGTAGTGCATCCTGTTATTTTGGTTTAGCTTATCTATCTTGTCATCATACTTATGTTCATCTCAGTTCCTCATGCCAGTTAACTTTACTAGTTTATATACTGATAGTAGATAGGGCTTACCAGTCTTTATGACTGACCCCGTTTTGTTTCGCCTCTTGTCTTCCGTTTCCCCCCAGGTTACAGGGAGGAAATGCTATTGTTAGTTTGGACTTCTTCTGTTTGAAGGTCATCACGCATGGCTTGGACTTTTCTTGGCTATGGCTACTTTACGGGTTTACTTGGGGAATAATTTATGAAATGGTTTTATGCTTCTTTATTATTGCAAGACAGGTTTTGATGTATTCTGATGTAAAAGGCTCTAGACCTTATTTTATAAGGTAATAAAATTTGTTTTACTTCCGCTGTTTTATATATATATATATATATATATGTTCTGTCTTGTAATATTTCTGTGCATGTTTACCTCGATAATGCTTCACCAAACCTAGTGCATTCCCTTTGTGAGTGACCTTAGCGGAGGTGGGGTGTTACAATTGAGGTTGATTTAGTGAGTTTGTATGTGAAAGTGTTGTGTCTTCTATAGCTTGAAATTGATGCTTCTATGATTAAAGCTTGTGACTGCATCTGCAACATGGTTTATGGACTGTTTTGCAGCCAGTGGGTGACATTCTCCTTCGAGTTGTTTGCTGGCTTCTGGTTGTGCAAAACTTGATGATGTAATCCTGTAAGTTGCCTTGGAACTGATTGCTACGTCATGCCATGAGCTTTTGTTCATATTTTATTTACTTGTTCTAGTGTAACTTATATTTTGGCTTTTTAATAGTAGTTTGAAATATTGTTCGACTCCTCTGTTATAATCTAGTTGGACTCAGTTGACGGTCCACTTCAAAACCATATGTAGCTGACAGATTTACTCTATATCACTTGTACTTTCATGTATCATTACTAGTTATAATGATAGTGAAACGGTCCAAAATAAAAACCCGATTGGCCTTGCCAAACAAACGAAAAAAGATTGGGAAGTATTTATTGGGTCATGTCTGAAATTATAAAGAGATTTTAATGTTACATCCTCTTTTTATCAGATACTAAAATTGGAAACTATTTGTTGATGGAGGCTTTGAATTTTTAAAGGAAGCTTGTTTACTAAATTCAATTTTTAAGAACATCTAATAGCATCTATATGAGTGTTTCTGGTAGTTTACATTGACATCCAAAAAGTACATCAAATGTATTACAACTGGTAATAAAGATGCGTGTGTGTATACACATATACATACATACATATATATATATATATAATACGTTTTGTTGCACCTTAAAAGGTGAAATACTCCTAAATGCCCTTGGTTTTCACAAGTACTTTGATTTAAATAATAATGTAGTGAGAGAAGAGGGGAGAGAGAAAAAGAGAATTCACTATTATTTAAATAGGAACTTATAGCTCGAACTGAGAAGCTTTTGAGATGTTGCAAATTAGGGTTGTTGTATAGTGAGAGAGTAAGTGTGTACATATATACGTTCAATTGCACCTCAAATAGTTTTGTACCCTTAAAGCCCTTTGACTTTCTCCATGCTTTTCCATTTAAATAATGTTTATTTCTTATGTGCAAATTCATGGACAAAATTCAGATGTTTCTGGGATGCAATAAAAAGGGTGTTGTCGAGCACGCCTCATGTGTGTGCGTATGATCATTCCAGGACACCACTGTTTTTGCAGCATCCATTTAGCACCCCTACCCTACCATGAGCTACAATAATATAAATCCAACAAGATTTTGTAGACGTTCAATCCACATATATATATTATCATCTATCCAAAATTTGAGCTCGTTACAAAATCCTTAAAATAATACATTTTATGTTTAAATTTAACGGTTCGAATGAATGTGTGAACGGTGAATTATTAAGCTAACATTTTGAAAATGTTACGAATGTGGGAATGATTTCAAATTTTGGATATAACGGTTCGAGTAAATGTCTGAACGGTGAATTATTGAGCTAACATTTTGAAAATGTTACGAATGTCGGAACGAGCTCGAATTTTGGATAGATGATAACATATATGTGGATTGAACATATATATATATATATATATATATTGAAAGCAAAAATGTGTGATCTTCTAAGAAGAAGAGAACACACATATATACAAAGTAAAATATAGTCTACAATAACAAACTACAAATTTGAGAAGTAGCCAAAAAAAAAAAACACTAATAATGACTATGTGAATGTATAGAATGGTAGATAGATGAGCTCCGGATAAACCACCACCCATCAAACTTCAATATCGAGTTCCGGCGAGGCCACCACCTGATTTTGAAGTATGTCTACTCCTACACAATACACTAGTCACTCTAAAAAGAATACAACAAATACATGAGAACAAAACAACTAAAAAAATCTCCAACACTGCACTCTAAAAAGCCCCAAAGCATAGATTAACTGTAATCCAAACAGCTCTCCAAAATGCTCCTCAGCTAAAATCCACAACCTTTAACCTGAAAAAAAAACTAGCCAATCATAAGCAACCATCACACACACACACACACACACACACACACACACACACACACACACACATATATATATATATATATATATATATATATATATATATATATGAGGCAGGTTCAATGGCACCTTAAATAGTGGAGCACCCCAATGACACCCCTCTTTTCCACCACATATTCTCTCTTCTTCCACTCATTCTCTCACCTTCCACTAACTTAAACTAATATAAATGAAAGGTGGAACTCGGGGGGTGGGGGGCTATTGGGATGTTGCATTTACGGGGTGCCATTGAACGGTCGCATATATATATATATATAGGCAAGCATTCCGTTGCACCCCAAAAATAGAGCACCCCAAAAGCCCCCTGATTTCCACCTCTCATTTAAATTAAAGAAACTGAGTGGGAAGTGAGAGAGTTAGTGGAAGGAGAGAGAAGGGGAGTTAGTGGGAAATGAGTGGTGAAAAAGTGATAGGCAAAAGGGGTGCTCACTATTTGGGGTGCCATTGAATCTGCCTCAGTATATATATATATATATATATATATATATATATATTTGTGTGTGTGTAAAGAAAAAAAAGAAATAAGGAAAAACAGAAGACAAGCCAGAAACACATAAAAGCCGAAATCAATAACAAATGCACAATTATGACTAAAACACTTATTAATTCTAATAAATAAACTCAAATTAATTTTAACCTTAATCAAATATCTCTCAAAGCGTGAATCTCTATGTAACTTATAATGAGAATAAGACATCCAATCCAGACTGAAATTAACAATTCTAACAATCAATCTATCTAAAGAATCAGAATTAGAAAAAAACAATCCCTGATTTCTTTCCAACCAAATAATAGAAACCAAATAATCCAACACATATCTATGCTTGAAATTAAAAACAAATCTACAACAATTCCAATAATAATCACAGCTACTAAAAGGAAAAGACCAGTTAAAAACAAAACTACATAAAACCATATTTAAAATATAATTGTTTTTAGAGCAAGAGAAAAATAAGTGGTCAACATGCTCATCCAAAATACAACAAAAACAACACTTAACATCAAATATAATATTTTTCTTCTTTAAGTGTTCAACCGTATTAAGTTTCTTTTGAATAATCAACCACAAAAGAAACTTAGCATTAGGCGGTGAATTAGACTTCCAAAGATACTTTAAAAAAAAAAGACACCAGAAAAATTAAGAAACCTATACATAGATTTAAAAGTATACTGAAGGCTCTTATCTAGAACCCATAAAATATTATCACCAATATTATCCAAAAGATACAAAGACAACTTAGCATCCAGTAAGGCAAATTGCCTGAACATAGTCCCTTCTAAAATATTTTCAAAAGAAAATTCCCCGGGGATCTAAACTACCTCTATAAACATCAATAATCAAAGCATCCTTATATATATGTATGTATGTGTGTTTATATATATATATATATATATATATATATATATACGAGGAGCGTTTGTAGCATACATGTTGCACCCCCTATCCGTTCGTGAGCTACGGCGATCCAAATCCAACGAGAATTTGTAGATGTTCAATCCACACATATATATAATGATCTATCCAAAATTTGAGCTCGTTCCGACATTTATAACATTATCAAAATCATAGCTCAATTATTCACCGTTCATACATTTATTCAAACCGTTAAATTTAAACATCAAATATATTATTATACGAGTGTCGGAATAAGCTCAAATTTTGGATAGATACTAATAATATGTGGATTGAAAAACTACAAATTCTCGTTGAATTTGGATCGCCGTAGCTCACAGTAGGGTAGGGGGTGCAACATGTATGCAGACGATCTTATGATCTTTGG